>JAHHZJ010002280.1:0-113888 GCA_021437245.1 Aegilops speltoides
GTCCGGCTTCCAGCTTCTCCCTAAAAAACTTAGAGTTGAAGATGTTTTTTAGGGCATTTGAAGATGTGTTCAGCATCACAGCTTCTTGGATCAATCATTGTACCAGGCCGCCGATCAATTTAGGCGTATGTCGCCTAATGGCCTACTAATGTAGCAAAACACCACACCTAAGCTAATCAAAAGATTAGCCACCACAAGAAAAACAGACACAATGTAAAGGGGCCTGTCCTAAACAGACTGACAAGCCACGCCTCGACCAACACCGGCCACTCCAAAGAGAAACAACTTCCACTGAACTTTCCTCGTCGACACACCAACCACCCCTGTATGCCTACTAAGAAGAGACGGTGAGTGGGTAGCGGGACTTAGTCAGACCCAAGAAATTCATCGTCTTGGGCTCACTGGCAGTTGCGTACATAGCACACATGAAGATCCACTTTGACATGCAGCAAGCATCGGAGAACCACATCGGAGGACCTCCAAGCCAAGTCTCCATTCACGGTGCTCCCAACGGAGTAACGCCGCCATGGCGCCGCCATCGCCGGTTCGCCAAAGAACTTTGGTTTTGCCTGGAAACAACACCCCAATCGAGGGAGGAGAGATGTCGACACACATCAACGTTCCATCCATCCTCCAACACACCAGCGCACAAGCAGCCCCTTCCATATTCCAACACCCACACCAGCACGCCCAGGTCGCTGACACCACGATCAGCAAACTCACCACTCCAGACGGACAACGAGTGAACCAGATCAGATCCGGTCGACGCTGCCGCCATCCACACCTACGCTGCAGCCTTCGACAGACACCCGTGACCCCATGCACCCACGTACAACACAAGTGACGCAGCTTCAGTGACTTTATGAAGCCAAGTCTCAGTGTAACTTAGCCCCTATTATCAGCCGTCCATGAAAGATCCAACGTTCCAGATTGATCTATTTTCCATACTGAAAATTTTAAAGTGTTCAGAAAAAAATGAAAAAAATAAATCATAAATGTTTCGTTTTGTATTCTGGGAAAGTTTCAACCCATTTGGATGTATGGTTTGCGATTAAATAGCCTTTTGAGCTCAAATAAATAAATAAAATGTGTATTCACAAACTATACATCCAAATGGATTGAAATTTTCACATAATACTAAATGAGACATTTACGATTTGTTAGAATTTTTTTCAATTTTTTCTGAGCATTTAAAAAAAATGTTTGAAATATGGATCAATCCGATCCGTCGGACATTTAATGGGTAACTGATAGAGGGGGCTAAGTTAGGGTGAGACTTCTGTAGTCACTGAAGCTGCATTGGTCCCGGCACAAGCCGCTGCTCGCGCAGCATCTCCAGGCCGAGCCTCCCTCTGCAACCATAGCCCAACTGCGCCGCCACCGACGTCATAGCCTGCCGAAAAACCACCACGCGCGGCCACTCCTCTGCGTGCTCCCGACCCATCTCCGCCGCACCACACGCTCCCCGCCACACCGGAACTCATCCCGCGCCGGCCCTTGATGCCGCTCCCCCGCGCGAAGGAGGCCCGTCGGGGCGCGCCGTCGACGCCCCCACCCCCCCCCTCCGCCTTTGGCAGCGGCCAGGGGAGCACAGGGAAGGGGGTGTCGCCCGCGCGAGCAGGAGCCCCTATTTGACGCTCTTTGCGTCAAATTGGCGGCAGAACGCATAGGAGAAAAGCGCGACTGGGCTGGCCCATCAAGAGGTACCGTGGGACGAAAAAAGGAACGATGTGACGAATCGAACAGAAGACCGGCGTCTTGCGATTGCAAGCTCACAACTACTCCACCACACAAGCTTTTCTGGTTCACACTGCAGCGCGCAACCTAAAGAAATAGTCCTAGCGTAGACCAGGCTGCTCTACTGTACGAATTTGAATCAGCTAATGTAGCGAACAAGAATTAGCTACTATAGTAATAGTTTTTTTAATAAAAAAGTGTACTTCTTTTAAAGTGTATATTTTGAAAATGTGCAAATAGTTTATGAATTTCTGAACAATTTTCGGCAAAAGGAACATTTTTCTGAATATCTGTACAAATTTTGAAACCGCGAACATTTTTTGAATTGTTGAACAAATATTTGAAAAAAAGGAACATTTCATGAAATTCCAAAAAAAATTATAACTACGAACATTTTTAGAATTTATGAAGAAAAATTGAAACATGGAACTTTTCATCAAATTCCGAACAAAAAATTGGAATCACAAACATTTCTAAATTTTGTGACCAAATTTTGAAATCATGAACATAGTTTGAATTCTAAAAAAATTGTAAAAGAACATGAACTTCCTTTGAGTTTTTGAATAATTTTTGAAAAATAGGAACATTTTCTAAACTCGTGCACATTTTTTGAATTTGTGAACAAAGTTTTAAAAACATGAACTTTTTTTTTGGAATTCTGCACATTCTTTGAAATGGGAATTTTTTTTGAATGTATGAACAAGTTTTTATAAGAGGGACATTTTTTGAAAATCTAAACAAAATTTGAAATTTTTGAACAAAATAAAGAATAAAAGTAAATTTGAAAAAGGCAAAAGTGTAGAAGAAAATGAAAAAGAATCAGAAAAAGGAAAAAGAAACAGATAAATGTAAAAAGAAAACAGAGAAAGAAAACGAAAAATCAAAAACAAAAAGAAAAACCAGGAAAAACCCCGGTCTAGGAACATTCTAGATGTTCCCAAAACCAGCCCGAACCTGCCAGAAGGTTCACAAAACCGGTGCAATGGAACGCACAGATGGGCCGGCCATTCGATCGATTTCTGTGTGCGGTAGGTCGACAATCTGCCGCAGAATGCGGCAGATAGGATTTTCCCGCGCGAGCGGCCCGGGAGGGAGAGGGGAAAGTTGCAACTACTCCACCACACCCCACTTCAGTAGCGGCCTTTGAGCCCACGAGGGCGAGCCTGAAGCCCGAAGCCCCTACTCCACGCTCGCCTCCCCTTTCCCAGCCAAATTTTTTTTGAAAACCCTCGTCTCCGGCGGCGGCGGCGGCGGCGGCGCCATGAATGTGTTCGCGGGAGTCGGCGGAAGCGCGGGGGAGGGCGGCGGGGCGGGCGCGGGGACCGGGGCGGCGGCGAGGGACGCGGGGTCCGCGGACTTCGGGGCGCTGCTGGAGCTGACGCCGCACAAGATGGCGGTGTGCCACCTCGTGCAGGTCTTCGCGCCGCCGGCGCAGCAGCAGCAGCAGGCCCCGCCCTTCCCCTTCGTCTCCGTCGCCCACCACAACCGCCTCGGCCTCTTCCTCTTCGCCCTCACCCGCGTAAGATCCTCCCGCTCCTACCGCCCGTGCCCCCTCTCACTGCTGTCCGTGTGCTCCCACTGCTACCTTTCGGTGGAGATTGGCTTTACCATTATCACCAAGCCCCCATTGCATACACTAATGTACTCGTAATTAGCATCAAAATGCAGAATGGGCTCCATCTGCTCAAGTACTCATCTAGTGAGCAGCATTCAGTAAAGCATCAGTTGTTTGCCAGTTTAGTCGATTTTGTTATTGTAACTTCTCGGTAACTGCTGTATTTTGTATGAGAAACTTGGCAGCTGACGCAGCCACATTATCGCTGATTCTCTATGGCCTACGGCCTTGCGAATGACAGTGTTGATGATATATGCAATCTGGACTTGGCTCGAGGGAATGTTCATTAATAAGTACATTTGTTGTTGATCGATTGCATGTAGTTCTTCTATTGTTTTTGATATACACAGTTATATGTTGCCAAGTTCGTGGGCTTGTGTGTATTGCATTGTAGCATCCCTTTTCTTGTCTCCCTCTCCGATGCAACATTTTTACTCATAGATGTCTTAACTCATACCTTATTCTTTTTGTAGTCATGTGAGGATTTTCTGGAACCGCCGCTGGAAGAGCTTTTGAGGCAGCTGAAGGCGGTAGACGATTTAGTTAATGGTTGGCTTTGTGAGCAGTTGACAACCACACTGGCTGGGCTCAACTCACCAGACGATTTGTTCAACTTTTTTGAGAAGCTAAGAGGTGAGCTTCACAGTAAGGATGGAATTTCGAGTCCTTGGTGTTCCCTTCTTAATATGTACATGCTTCCCAAATAGACAGCTGACCCTGCAGTGTTTTTCGCCAGGTGTGCTCACTTCACCGGAGGGTGGAAACGTGGAAGATGAATTTCTGGACCCAAATAGTCAGCTTGGAGTTTTTCTTCGTTGCTGTATACTGGCCTTCAATTCAATGACTTTTGAGGTGCTACAAGTAGAATATTGCACTCACAGCCCATTCTTTTGATTATTTTTATGCCCTTTCTCTTTTCTTATTTGGGGTATTAACTGAGCAGGCTGAAAATTCTTGTAGGGCGTCTGCCATCTGTTGGCGAATCTTGTGGCCTACTGTAACTCAGCTGAGGCTTCATATGATTTGGCCGAAGATGAGGACTTTAATGGTGAAATGGAAATGGGCGACCCGATGGATGCAGATATAGGTGTTAGATCTGGTGCATTTGACAGATATACTCAAGGCTATGCCACTGAGAGCCATATGGGGGAGAGCTCTTCGTCTCTAATCCATGCACCTATCTCACTCCATAATTTTGATGAAGGTAAACTTGAACTCTAAACCCTTTTAACCTAATTTTAATTTAACTTTGATGGGACTGGAATTATTTGAATTTGCCAAGGAAGACAGAATAAATGGCACACCAGAATTTTTAAAATCATATGTGACCAATAAGAAAGACAGAATGCAACAAGTAGAACATGGAAGAAATGCTAGCTCAGAATTTAGCATGTAGTCAGTTTTTTTTTGTGCTGTCATATGTGATCATGCAAAGAGTTATCCTCCCCTGAATTAGTATTGACATTAATGTCAAGCTTGTAATGTTTGCCTCCTAAGATGCTATCTTGACATCTGGTATTAGAAAAATGTGCACTAGTATTCAACTGATTTCCTTCAAGCACGTGCCATTTAAATAATGTCATCTAGCTGTGTCAGTGTGTCAGAATTGTTACACTTTATTTTTTCATGATATAATTAACTAATTATTTGGTAATAGTAATGCCAGCATTTGCGGCTTCATCACCTTGCTTCTTTTTCTAATGCCTTTTGTGTGCTGGAAATTGAACCATTTGCCACTCAGGTTATGTGAATTGTGATTCAAAATATTACTAAATGATGCTCACCACAATTATTGTTGATTGATTTTTTATTTTGTATATATGCTGGTTATTTTTGTTGCCAAACAGGTTAGGTGACTGAGTTTTACTCTTCTTTCTTCATCCACCATACCACATGAAATCTATTTGTGAGAGTTATTTAGGTTTTACCAGGATGGCAGGATGTCAAATGGTCAACTATACTTATTAAGCATTTGTCTTTCCTTTTCTAGCCGATATTTTCAAAGCAGAGGATAATCCAACTTGTCTGAGATCAAGGTGGCAATTAGAGGCATTTCTGAACCAGCAAGCTGACGTTCTTGAAAAGTTAGTGTCGTTTCCTACATTTAATAAGCTAATCCACGAATCGAAAACTAAAGGATATGCGCAGTGCCTTTAACGGCAGCTCTTTTGCTGCAGGGATCCCAGCTCAGTGCCTTTGAATTCATTTAACAACACTATGACACAGCTTCAGACTTTAGCTCCAGAGCTTCATCGTGTAAGTTATGCCACAGTATAATGCATCTGATATGTGTCTATGCATGAGAGTGAACAGCTCCTAATACTTTTTGGTTTACTTTGTACCCTTGTTCTACCTGTCAGGTCCAATTCTTGCAATACTTGAATGCTCTTTGCCATGATGACTATGTTGCTTCATTAGACCATCTTCACCGCTATTTTGATTACAGGTCGGTCCCAGACCCTCAACCCTACTATGGGGAGTGCTGATATTGTGACCACATTTTTCCATAATTCAATGTTACTATGGGGAGTGCTGATAGTGTGACCTTTTGATGTTTTAACATCTGTTCTGTCCATTTAAGCAATGCTCCAATGCCTGATGACATTTTTAAAGTTAATGAATGCCTTTTGTATGTAATGTCCTGATAAATCAGCATAGTCATGTTATGCTATAGAATCTAGACTGTTGAAGCATATACACGAAATAAAACCACCAAAAGTCTTACTCATTCAACAGTGTCACTTATATTATCCTAGTGTAGTGTTGCTCAATGCTACAGCTTATTTGTTGGCCTGCTCGCTAGGCTGAAAGGTTGGAGTCTTTTGCCCACAACCCAAGATGTGATAATGACATGTTGCGTATGCTGTATATTGGAGACACAGTAACCTCTTGTAAATTTGTTCCTAACTGGTTATACTTTATTTATAGTGCTGGGATGCAAGGACTTTTCAGTCGTTCTTTATCTCCTCACCAAGATAATATTGTCGGAAAGTATGAGAGCGCTCTGCTCTGCTTAGGCAACTTGCATTGTTATTTTGGACATCCAAAGAAAGCCCTAGAGGTAATATAAGGTATTGGTTTATCTTGTTTTCTGCTATCAGCATATCACTCCATCGAGCTATTTATTTCAACATTGCACATTAATTATTGTTCTGTTGGGTTGCTTTCTTGCAGGCATTCACAGAAGCAGTGCGTGTTTCTCAAATGGTTAGTTTACTGAACTTGTCTCTTTCTCAAATAGAATTCTATCCAACCATTTTTTAAAGAAACAATGATGATTCATGCCTTGCATATGTGTTACATTTTTTAGCGATATTTCAGTATTAATGCAAGTCACTCTTCAGTTGCTGCTTAACAGATGCGATAATTTGTTTGTTTTTTCAGAACAATGATGATTCATGCCTTGCGTATATATTAGGAGCCATTTCCAATCTATTATCAAAGATAGGAATATCAAGCACAGTTGGACTAATTGGTTCTCGATACTCCCTTGGAAACAATATTGGACTGGGCACGCCATTGTCCATTCAGCAGCAGTTGCTTGTTCTTTTGAAGCGATCCCTTAAGAGAGCTGATATGCTGAAACTCACAAGCTTACTTTCCTTTGATCACATCTCTCTTGCAAAATTTGATTTGAAGGTAAGATCTCAATTTGGTATTATTTGCCTTTATAAGGTCTTTAAAATACTTAGCTATGTTTAACTTTCTTTGTTCATCTTCCTGCTTTTGTACGCTGTCGGGCTGTCCTAGTGCTATTTTTCAGACATGGCATCACAACTTTTATATACAGTGTAGTTGTGCATCCTTGTTGATCTGTTTTTTTCTTTTGACTCTAAACCTTTGCTTGCCAGCATGTCCAAAGGCCGTTGGTGTCCTTTGGCCCTAATGGTTCTACAAAGCTTAGAACATGTCCTGCAGATGTCTGCAAGGTATGTCACACTTAAGCTATACTCAATAATATCACACTCAGTCACTCATCCTCAATATGGAGGATGTATATGTTTGCTTCTAAATTAATTAGTTTTTCTGTCTTATGTTTTATTGCAGAATTTAAGATTAAGTTCCCACGTGCTGTCTGACTTTGGAACAGATGGCTTATCAATTTCTAGTGATAATGGTAGTTTCAGCACCTCATGGCTTAGGAATCTGTCTGATGCTTCCAGTTCTTGGCGTAGTAGCTCAACAAAGCCTAGAAAACTTATTACAAATGACTTTGACAATTTCCACTTTCATGCACAACCAAGTCCAATACCTACATCAGTATTGCAATTAGCTGGCTCAGCATATTTGATGAGGGCCACTGCCTGGGAGCACTATGGAAGGTATATCTGTTCTCTGTTAATGTTTGCTGTAAAAATGCATTTTCATAGCAGAAATTGCAAGTTGTATAATTATTTTGCCAGCTTGGCACATAATTGTGGATGTGCTGGCGAAAGGGAGCGTTAGATGAATAATGACCAAGTGTCTAAGTTTAGGAAGTGCAAATACTTGGGCTGCATGTTGTTGGACTATTCATTGATACTGCTAGATATTAGATAACTTAAAATACTAGAAACAGCGGGATATTGGCCCCACCTGTTCTTCGATGTGCATAGACGTTTTAAATTTTTTTGGTTGTACATAGTGTTAATTCAACCCTTGGTCTGCTTCAGCTTGTGCTACATGAAACGTTTGATCGTCTCCTTTGTTGCCAACTTTCAGCTGACATTTTGTTACATTCCATTATTACTTGAAGTTATGGTAAATCATATTATGGAATGAACTCCAATGTTTCTCCTTTTTTTTTCCAACTTTCTATCTATATCCTTCCTAGAGAACTGATTTCGGTTAACCGTCTCCACAGTGCTCCGATGGTTCGAATGAATACATTGGTCTATGCAACCTGCTTTGCTGATGCTGCAAGGTAGAACATAATGAAATTCTGGCAATTATATTTGTGTAACACTTCAACTTTATGTACATAATTATCGTGTACTCCCTCCGTTCCTAAATAATTGTCTTTCTAGATATTTCAACAAGTGACTACATACGGAGCAAAATGAGTGAATCTACACTCTAAAACATGTCTACATACATCCGTATATTGTAGTCCATTTGAGATGGCTAGAAAGACAATTATTTGGGAACAGAGGGAGTACAATACAATGCAAGCAGTAGCTTTTAAATCATCTTGATGCTTTGCTAATCTAGATATGTGATAGTATTGTATTTTCTTTAACAGTTCATCGGAGCTGTCACTGGCGTATGTCAAGTTAATTGAACAGTTAGCAGTCTTCAAAGGATATTCAGGTTAGTTACGTGTATATGACCAACATGTATGTGCTACAACCTCCAAGAGATATGTAAGTTTCCATAGTTTCTTATGGCTTGATAATATCCATTTTTCTGCAGCGGCATTCTGTGCGCTCAAGCTTGCCGAAGAGAAGTTCCCATCCTCGACGAATTCACAGATCCACCTTCTCAAAATGCAATTGCTACATGAGCGTGCCCTGCATCGGTACAAAGCTGTTTCTTCACTTCTATCAACTGCATTATGTCCACAATTTGATCTGTTATTATTTGCTGTAAAATTGATCTATGTAGAGGACACCTGAGAATTGCGCAACAAATCTGTGATGAATTTGGGGTGCTCTCATCTTCTGTCAGTGGAGTAGACATTGAGCTAAAGACTGAAGCTAGTCTACGGCGTGCCCGCACGTTACTCGCTGCAAAACAGTTTAGCCAGGTTCGGAATTTACTTGCTTACTATTCAACCATGTTGGTCCAAGTATTCCCCTAATACTCGAGTCTACTTTGTGTCCTTTGTGCAGGCAGCAGCTGTGGCGAATTCCCTTTTCACTACATGCTACAAGTACAACATGCAAGTAGAGAATGCAAGTGTCCTTTTGTTACTTGCTGAAATACATAGAGTAAGACAGATCATTTTTGTTGAGACTAGAACCTCATAAATATTGCAATGCCACGTGGAGAGAACTAATATTTTCCCTCCCTCTCCCACAGAAGTCCGACAACGCGGTCCTTGGCCTCCCTTACGCATTAGCCAGCCAATCGTTTTGCAAATCGTTTAATTTGGATCTGCTTGAAGCTTCAGCCACACTCACTCTCGCTGAACTGTGGCTAGCTCTCGGATCAAACCACGCGAAAAGGGCCTTAAGTCTTGTTTATCAAAGCCTTCCTATGATTCTCGGCCATGGTGGTCTTGAGCTGCGTGCTCGGTCTCAGATAGTCTTAGCAAAATGTCACTTAACAGATCCAGAATTTTCAGGTATACATATATAACTGGCTGATGATTTCCTGCCATGTGCTTCTTACTTCACATTCAGTTGCTTGATGGACCGATCTCTCGTTATTTATTATGACAGTTTCTGAAGATCCCTGTGGTGTTCTGGACCCTCTCAATCAAGCGGCTGAAGATCTGCAGGTTTTAGAGGTGAGCTGACAGATGCATCTCAAACTTTTCTTTCTGAATTGCTGAGACATTACCAGGATCAAGTTCAAAATGTATGAAGAGGAGTATAAATCTCACGCAAATTTAAAATCCATTGTGATATGCAGTACCATGAGATGGCGGCAGAGGTGTACTATCTCAAGGCGATGACGTACAACCACCTGGGCAAGGAATATGAGAGGGAGGAGGCCGCGGCTCGTTTCAAGGAGCACGTCACCGCCCTCGAGAACCCGCGCGACGAGGAGGATTCACTTGTTTACTGACATTGCACAGTTACTCACTAGATTCTACAATCGCGCTGTCATGAGTAACTCTGCAAAGTCGCCTCACCGCTGAGCGAGCGAGTAGCACACTGGCTAAATTTCAGCATGGTTCGACAGAGCTTCGCACTAGGAAGAAAAAATGGGTGGTGTCAGTAGCTAGTCATGGCCTGATGCATTCATTGATGCCTGCTGAGTTGTGAAATCAATTGAACTTTGCACCTGCATCATCTCAACTTTCGATCAGTTTGTCTCAAGAGTGAATGTATATCAGGCATATGATGCAACTTTTTATCAGCTTATTGTTTTCCTGCCTAGAACTTGTTCTTGCACTGTGTTTGTCTGATGATAATAACATATATGCTTCAGCCATCCAGCTCGTTCACTTGCAATGTATGTTTCAGATGACATATATCGTGGCAAATATTATTTTGTTCACTCAAGATTCAAATAATGAAGCATCTAAACGAATAATTGAATCAATGACATGAAAGGCACATACAGGCATACCAACTACTCTGAAATAATCCATGCAAAATGTGCTTTACATAAGGTTCATATATCATATCCAACATTGGGGTCTACCCAAACTGAACATATGCCTGGCTGCCACATAACATGGATGACTGCTTTCTGGGTATTATTCATGGTTCCCTAGGATCCGGTCCATTCCGCTTCGACCCTTTTGTAAGAGAGGGTGCCTCGAACCGGGAGCAAGGCTGTCGAACTCCAACAGCAAAACTGGAAATGGCAACCAGGGAAAATCAAAGGAGAGTACCCTAATAGCTCTAGATCCAACAAAGTTTCAGCGCCTCAAGCCACCGTCAAAGAAGCATCATTGGCGACAGTTCGAACCAACACGACCAATAGAAGCTAGCAATTTATACAGTCTTCCCTCCACGGGAACCGATAGTGCCTGCCAAGGAGAAGATTCACACCATGGAAATCCTGAAAAAGGGCAGTAGAAATGTGGGTTACTTCTTTACTGGAAACAGACAAGATACAACAGCAGCAAAGAAACAGCAACAAGACAGCAGATTTGCACACTAACACTGGAACTAAAGCAATGTTCACAACTAAAACAGCCTAAAGTACATAAAGAAAATCAATACTAGTGAAAGGCAGGCCCAGCCTAAAATACGCAACAGGCCACACTTCATAATTGAACTAAGTTTCTAATGATAAACTGGCAATCACTACTTGCTCTTCATATAAATAAACGATGCAAAATACCAAGCACAGGTCGCAGCTGGAATGTTTGCAACGAAACTAATACTGTAGAAGCAAGTGAACCAACAACTGGTGCTGAATTGATAAACACAAACGAGAGCAGATATTCATGGGGCGCATAGGTTCTTCCAGTTTCATTATCATTTGACACACAAAACCGACTATTACTACAACTTATAATAATGATACATGGAAATAGATATTTAGTCTTCATAACCGATCACCTTGTATAACTCATAGTTTCAACCATGGACCATGACACAGGAATCACATTGTGACATTGCTAATTGCTTTCTAATAATATAATGTGTTACTTTTCCTTTAAATGAAATTTATATTATCCGAGGAAAATTGTTACACACACTTTGAATATATCAAGTCAAACAAGATTCCAAGTCACTAAATAAATCGATATCCAAAAAGACACAAAAATTGAGGTAAGCTCTTAGCAGATGACTACTATTAACAGCAAGCATTTGCCCTTTACTCATGAGTTTGCATATACATAATTTGAACATGTTAGTCCAACACAAAATTAGCTAGCAAATTATTGTCCTAGAGTGGTCTTGCTAGAAAAATATTATGTAATAACAAAAGCAATAAAAGAAGACACTAACCTTCACTGCTTTTCAGAACTGGGTAAACAGCCAGAAGGCATTGTCCCCATACCCCCACAGCCTGGGGGCATTGTGAATCCAGATTTCGCACCCCCCAAACATTGGATGTTTGCAATATCCCCGGTGGCTTGCCCAAATACCTGACCACTCATAGCACCATCATCACCCATTGTTCTCATCTGCATCCCTGGATTGCAGTACATCTGATCGTTGCATCTGAAATCACACGAGTTCATAACCTGGGCACTACCAAGAAAGCCCCCCTGATCAACACCATTAACCAAATCGACGTTCTTCACAGGCCGCTGGTAAGGGAAAGTGCCAATCTCCCCATCGATCCTGCCCCTGATATCGACAAGCAGGCAGCGGAGCCTGGCAGCCTCGGCCTCAAGTGCCGCGTGATTCTGGAGCTTCTTCAGCAGCTGCTTGTTCAGAGCCTTCAACTGAACCACCTCTTCCTCCAGCAGCGCCGTGTGGGCCTTCTTCTTCTCCCGGTACTTCCTCACGGCTGCCCGGTTGCCAGACGGCCGCTTCTTGGAGGCGCCGCTGTTCTCGGCAGGGGAGTCGGCGCCGCCATCCGACGACGCCGAGACGATCTTGGTGTGGACGTGGACGCAGGTGTGGGTGTGCGAACTGTCGTCGACGGGCGGGTTGCAGGTGTGGGTGTGGGTGCAGGCAAGGTGCTCCGTGTCGTTGAGGAATTCATCAAAGTAGCCGTCCATGGAGCAGCCGCCGCCGGGCAGATCGGCGCCGGTGTCCGAGCAGAGGTACGCCTCCGGGTTGGAGAAATCGAGGTCCCCGTCGTCCATTGCTGCAACCAGCTGCTACCAAGAACGCACACCAGTCCAGTCACCTGGCAATGGAACAACAGGCATCGATCAGGTTCCATGGTTTGCCACCGAAATTCCCCAACATATCTAGATGGTGAATTCGCACCAAGAAAAATCAAAAATTAAAACTGAAACTGAATTCGCTGCCAAAATTGGATCTTGTCTAGATGGTGCGCCGCTCCCCAGAATTCGTGGAAGTTAACCGACTGGATTGGTTGATTGATAACTGGATCGATGCAGAGAAGCTCATACGTACCTCAGGAAGCGCGGTTGCGGACGGAGCAGGGGCGCGACGAGGTGGGGCAGATGGGAACTGCCGGCGATGGCGACGCGCGCGATAGGCGCGCACCGGAGGGGGCGCGAGGCGCCGGCGGTGACCCTAAGCGGCGGCGCGGCGGCGTGGCGGTGGTGGTGGGTCAGATGTATTTTCCGGAGCAGGAGATTCCCCGCAAAACAAACGAATAAACAAGAGGAAAAAAGGGGCCGTGTCGATTTTGACGATGAAAGACTAGACGGCTGATTTTCTAGTTTTTTTGTTGGAGACTTTTTTTAGCGACCCTTCTACTCCATCTGTCTCATAATGTAAGACATTTTTTATCACCAGTGGGACGGAGGGAGTATCTTCTAAGCATCTGATTTGCTCCCTTCTGGTTCACAAAAGATTTACATTATTGATATGGTCTACGAAATGTAGTTTTGACCACTATTTCTTGTTGTAATATATGTATGGTGTCGAGCAAAACCGCAATATTTCAAACAATGCTTTTTGAGAGAGATTTATATTTGTAATGTTGAAGTTTTAAATCCAAATAAACGACATCGCAGGTACAAGGTGGATGGAGCTAGATCCAAGACGTCACTTTTTACCAATATTGAGGGAGTATTCGGTTAGCACTTGCAACAACGGATGTTGTTTTTGCGGCGTAATCTCATGGCGAGATATCGTCCGAACATTCTCGCACTTGATTCAACATTCCATCAACTTCACGATTGCACGGTTGTGCGAGCCGATCCGATGATTCATGGCATAGCCACACCAATGCAATAGAGTACGAGGGAGATGCACGACGAATGCGAAAGGGAAAATGTGCATGTTATAATTCTAGTTACCCATCGGTAATTCCGGATGCCTTCTATGCCTATATGTATCAAATTAGGATCCCTGGTATGTAGAGTCACAACAAAGAATGCACAGAACGATATTAGATAATTCTAAGACATCATTTGCTTGGAGAAGCCTTGCTCTTTTATAAGGTCGTGGGTGTCCCTCTCCACCACCATCAATAACCAACATGGACCTCAGGTAGGTCAGATTTTACAAGAGCTTTAAGCAAGTGATGCATTCACTTAGCCTTTTATTTTTGGAAAGGTATTAATTCTATGGACATTTTGACCTCTATAACGTAACGTGATGATGCACCTAGACAACACACAACTTTGGAGTACAAAGTCTAGAGGTGCGCCTCTCCAAAAAAACATGGAAGTTAATTGACTGACTAATTGATTAATAACTGGATTGATGCAGAGAAGCTCACACGTAACTCAAGAACCAAGGTTGGCGGACGGAGCAGGGGCTCGACGAGGTGGGGTAGATGGGAATTGTCGGCGATGGCGACGGCGGCGACACGCTAGAGGCATGCACCAAAGGGGCCGACGGTGATGCTAAGCAGCGGCACGTCGGCATCTCTAGGGTATGGGCGGTGGTGGGTCGGATGTATTTTTCGCAGGACGAGATTCCCCGCAAAAGAAACAAACAAATAAACAAGAGGAAAAAAAGGGCCCATGTCGATTTTGAGGATGGAGACTAGACATCCGATTTTCTAGAAAAACAATATATTTACTTGGTAGGGACTTTTGAGCAACCTTTCTATCTTCTATGCTTCTGCACTTGCTCCCTTCTAGTTCACAAAAGGTTTATATCATTGATATGGAGCATAGCTCAAATGGTTTAGACTTCTTATGGTGAAACCAACCCGCCAGAGTTTTAAGTCCCAGTGATGCTAGTTTGGTAAGAGCAGACGTTTTGATCAATTACGAGGTATTTGTGGTGACTTCATCAATCTTAAAATGCGATGCCAGCTCATTATATCAAAGGGTGTGCGTGCATGCGTTTGAGTGTATGTGCGTGTATGTGGGCATCCTTGATTGTACTGTATTAAAAAAACAAATGCAATTTTCACTGCTATTTTTTGTTGTAATATACTCCCTCGGTTTTTATTTACTCCGCATATTAGGTTTGTCTAAAGTCAAACTTTAAATACTTTTAACAAGTTTGTGGAAAAATATGTTAACATATACACTGGAAAATATATATCAATGGATTCATCATTATATTTTCACATCATATAAATTTGTTACCGTAAATGTTCATATTGTTTTCTACAAACTTTGTTAACTTCAGTCAAAGTCAATATCCGGAGTAAATAAAAACGGAGGGAGTATGTATTTGTGATGCCGAGCAAAACCGTAAGACCCTATGAAGCTTTACTGTTCCCTGGGATTGGCTTTGGCCCTTTCCTACGTAGCTTAGGTTGCGGGCGAAGAAGGCCCCTTCCAGGGTATTAGCAACCATTTTTAGTTGTTGTTTCTCTCTCAAGGGCAGGTTCTTATTCGTTACTCACCTGTTCACCACTGGAAACAACATTTCCCATCCGACTTGCAAGTGCTAAGCATGCCACCATCATTCATAGCCATCGACGTTGTTTATTGACTGTGGATGAAGACCTACAGCCAACTATCGACATTTTGGCCTATCCGGACATGCACTTCGATAAATAGTTTACGAATGCTTGTTACTTAAATGATATTCTTTGAGATATTTTTTTATTTTCAAGTTTTAATTCTAAATAAACAATGTCGCAGGTACACCGTGGATGAAGCTAGATCCAAGACGCCACTCTCTTCAAAACTGAAGGGAGTACCTGATCAACACTTATAACGATGGTGATTGTTTTTGCAGCATGACCCCGAGCAAGAAATTCGTTGGAGCTTTCTCACACTTCATTTGTCTTCTCTTCATGATCATGACTGCATAGTTGTGCGAGCCAATATGACAAAGAAGGCCACAATCACACCGACCCGGCATATTAGAAGGGGGATTCACGACGAATGTGCGAGAGAGAAGGTGCATGCTATAGTTCTAGTTATCCATCAGTAATTCCGAATGCCTTCCATGCCTATACATATTGAATTCGAATATCTAATATGCAGAGTCACAACAAATAATGAACAGAACGGTACTAGATAATTGCATGCCATCTTTTGCTCGGGGAACCTCACTCTTTTATAAGAGACCTCAGTGCCACCCTCCCACGTTCATTAAGCAGCTTGGACCTGGATAGGACGTCGGAGGTTACGTGAGCTTTAAGCAAGAGTCCTTTTACGATGCATCAAGTCTATGGGGGCCGTTCATTTTTATGATTGGAGGGCCCAGATTAGCTAATACTACAACAGACTTTCAGTAGTATATTGATTAATTAGGGGCATTTCAGGTAGTTCACTATGTTCATCAATCTCGTAGGCAGGTTCACACATGCAAATTTCCTCCCCTCCATGGCCAAGCCTTCCTCCCATCATCCAAGCGTCCTCCAGGCTCCAGACTCCAGTTACGAGTATCAGTCCTATGGCCAGCACTCGTCGTGCTAGCTACACGTGCGAACTCCATGAGCTGCTAGCTGCTGAAGAAATATACTGGCTGCAGCAATCTCACGAGCGTTGGCTCCTGAGAGGAGATCGCAATACGGACTATTTTCATAAGATAGCCAATGGCCGTAAACGAAAAAAAATTACCATCGACGCTCTCAAATGTGGGGAGGTGGAGATTGAGGGCACTGATAATCTGTTAGCACATGCTACAAATTTTTACAAAGGCCTCTTTGGTCCTGCTCCAGGAAATTTGTTCCATTTGGACCCTGATACCTGGGCAACTAATGAGAAACTTTCAGCGGAAGATAATGCGGACCTGGTTAGGGAATTCTCTGAAGAAGAGGTCAAAGATGCTCTGTTTGACATGGATATCAACAGAGCCCTAGGGCCTGATACATTCCTGCTGAGTTTTATCAGTGCTGCTGGGATATAGTTAAAAATGACATTATGCACTTATTTGACAGTTTTCATAAAGGCATCCTAGATATGCAACGTCTTAACTATGGGGTTATTACACTTCTTCCTAAAATCACGGGGGCTGATCGCATACAATAGTTTCGCCCGATTTGTTTGCTTCGTTGTCCTTATAAACTGATCACTAAAGTAATGGACAGGAGAGTCGCTAGATATGCTGATATCCTTATTAGCCCCACCCAGAATGCTTTTGTGAAAGGCAGGAGTATTATGGATGCGGTGCTGACACTCAATGAACTTCTTAATTACACCCATGTTAAAAAAAAGGGTCGGAGTGGTCCTCAAGCTTGACTTTGAAAGAGCATATGATAAAGTTAACTGGGACTTCTAATTAGAATGCCATAACCTTCGAGGTTTCGATCCTAAATGGTGTGGCTGGGTTAAGCAGATTCTCCATAACGGCACAGTTAGCATCAAGTTAAACAACTGTGTTGGACCTTACTTCCAGAGTGCGAAGGGGGTGCGTTAGGGGGACCCCTACTCACCTTTCTTGTTTAACATGGCAGTGGAATGCCTCACAAAAATGATTAAGAATGCCCAGAATAACAATCTTATTGTGGGGCTAGCCTCGGACCAAATTCCTCATGGTATTGCGGTGCTGCAATACGTAAATGACACGATCATTTTCCTGGAGCATGATATAGACAAAGCTGTGAACCTCAAACTTCTCTTATACTTATTCGAGATGATGTCTGGTCTCAAAGTTAATTCCACAAGAGCGAGATTTTAAGCGTTGGGGGGGGGGGATGACCAGATCCCTAAGGCTTATGTTGATTTGTTCAATTGTGACAATAGGTCATTTCCCTCTAAAATACCTGGGTATGCCGGTGAGTTTCACTGCCCTTAGAAACTCTAACTGGGAGTTTATCGTTGACAAATACCTGCTTAGGTTTGATGTGCGGGTTGGTAATGCTACCTCTATGGGAGGAAGACATACTCTATTGGACTCGGTGGTTACACAACTTTCTCTATACCACATGTCTATGTGGCTGATGAATAAAACCTTTCTGGAGAAGCTAGATAAACATAGAAGGAGATTTTTCTGGCAAGGGTGCAACAAGAAACATAGGTATCACCTGGTCAGATGGGGCAGAATCTGTCGGTCCAAAGATAAAGGTGGACTAAACATTAAAGATTTGCGAAAACAAAAGATCAGCCTGATGCTGAAGTGGTCGTGGAAACATGACACAGAGAAAGGGATCTGACAAGATATCGTCAAAGCTAGATACTTGCGTAACCAAACTGTTGAAGGAAATATGCCCTAGAGGCAATACTAAAGTTATTATTTATTTCCTTATATCATGATAAATATTTATTATTCATGCTAGAATTGTATTAACCAGAAACATGATACATGTGTGAATACATAGACAAACAGAGTGTCACTAGTATGCCTCTACTAGACTAGCTCGTTGATCAAAGATGGTTATGTTTCCTAGCCATTGATATGGGTTGTCATTTGATTAACGGGATCACATCATTAGGAGAATGATGTGATTGACATGACCCATTCCATTAGCTTAGCACTCGACCGTTTAGTATGTTGCTATTGCTTTCTTCATGACTTATACATGTTCCTATGACTATGAGATTATGCAACTCCCGTTTACCGGAGGAACACTTTGTGTGCTACCAAACGTCACAACGTAATTGGGTGATTATAAAGGTGCTCTATAGGTGTCTCTAAAAGTACATGTTGGGTTGGCGTATTTCGAGATTAGGATTTGTCACTCCGATTGTCGGAGAGGTATCTCTGGGCCTCTCGGTAATGCACATCACTTAAGCCTTGCAAGCATTGCAACTAATGAGTTAGTTGCGGGATGATGTATTACGGTACGAGTAAAGAGACTTACCGGTAACGAGATTGAACTAGGTATTGAGATACCGACGATCGAATCTCGGGCAAGTAACATACCGATGACAAAGGGAACAACGTATGTTGTTATGCGGTCTGACCGATAAAGACCTTCGTAGAATATGTGGGAGCCAATATGAGCATCCAGGTTCAGCTATTGGTTATTGACCGGAGACATGTCTCGGTCATGTCTACATAGTTCTCGAACCCGTAGGGTCCGCACGCTTAACGTTACGATGACAGTTATATTATGAGTTTATATGTTTTGATGTACTGAAGGTTGTTCGGAGTCCCGTATGTGATCACGGACATGACGAGGAGTCTCGAAATGGTCGGGACATGAAGATTGATATATTGGAAGCCTATGTTTGGATATCGGAAGTGTTCCGGGTGAAATCGGGATTTTACCGGAGTACCGGGAGGTTACCGGAATCCCCCGGGAAACTAATGGGCCTTAGTTGGCCTAGGTGGAAGAGAGGAGAGGCGGCTAGGGCTGGGCCGCACGCCCCTCCCCCCAGTCCGAATAGGACAAGGAGAGGGGGGCGACGCCCCCCTTTACTTCCTCCGCTCCACCTCCTTCCCCTCTCTCTCCTAGTCCAACATGGAAAAGGGGGGAGTCCTACTCCCGGAAGGAGTAGGACTCCTCCGGCGCGCCTCCCCCCTTGGCCGGCCATACCCCCCTTGCTCCTTTATATACGGGAGCAAGAAGGCACCCCAAAGACACAACAATTGATCTGTTTGATCTTTTAGCCGTGTGCGGTGCCCCCCTCCACCATAGTCCACCTCGATAATACTGTAGCGGTGCTTAAGCGAAGCCCTGCATCGGTAGAACATCAACATCGTCACCACGCCGTCGTGCTGACGAAACTCTCCCTCAACACTCGGCTGGATCGGAGTTCGAGGGACGTCATCGGGCTGAACGTGTGCTGAACTCGGAGGTGCCGTACGTTCGGTACTATCGGTCGGATCGTGAAGACGTACGACTACATCAACCGCATTGTGCTAACGCTTCCGCTTTCGGTCTACGAGGGTACGTGGACAACACTCTCCCCTCTCGTTGCTATGCATCACCATGATCTTGCATGTGTGTAGATTTTTTTTTGAAATTACTACGTTCCCCAACAGTGGCATCCGAGCCTGGTTTTATGAGTAGATGTCATATGCACGAGTAGAACACAAGTGAGTTGTGGGCGATATAAGTCATACTGCTTACCAGCATGTCATACTTTGGTTCGGTGGTATTGTTCGATGAAGCGGCCCGGACCGACATTACGCGTATGCTTACGCGAGACTGGTTCTACCGACTTGCTTTGCACACAGGTGGCTGGCGGGTGTCAGTTTCTCCAACTTTAGTTGTACCGAGTGTGGCTACGCCCGGTCCGTGCGAAGGTTAAAACAACACCAACTTGACAAACTATCATTGTGGTTTTGATGCGTAGGTAAGAACGGTTCTTGCTAAGCTTGTAGCAGCCACGTAAAATTTGCAACAACAAAGTAGAGGACGTCTAACTTGTTTTTGCAAGGCATGTTGTGATGTGATATGGTAAAGACGTGATGCTATATTTTATTGTATGAGATGATCATGTTTTGTAACCGAGTTATCGGCAACTGGCAGGAGCCATATGGTTGTCGCTTTATTGTATGCAATGCAATCGCCCTGTAATGCTTTACTTTATCACTAAGCGGTAGCGATAGTCGTAGAAGCATAAGATTGGCGAGATGACAACGATGCTACGTTGGAGATCAAGGTGTCGTGCCGGTGACGATGGTGATCATGGAGGTGCTTCGGAGATGGAGATCACAAGCACAAGATGATGATGGCCATATCATATCACTTATATTGATTGCATGTGATGTTTATCTTTTATGCATCTTATCTTGCTTTGATTGACGGTAGCATTATAAGATGATCTCTCACTAAATTTGAAGATAAAAAGTGTTCTCCCTGAGTATGCACCGTTGCCAAAGTTCATCGTGCCCAGACACCACGTGATGATCGGGTGTGATAAGCTCTACGTCCATCTACAACGGGTGCAAACCAGTTTTGCACACGCGGAATACTCAGGTTAAACTTGACGAGCCTAGCATATGCAGATATGGCCTCGGAACACTGAGACCGAAAGGTCGAGCGTGAATCATATAGTAGATATGATCAACATAGTGATGCTCACCATTGAAAGCTACTCAATTTCACGTGATGATCGGTTATGGTTTAGTTGATTTGGATCACGTGATCACTTAGAGGATTAGAGGGATGTCTTTCTAAGTGGGACTTCTTAAGTAATATGATTAATTGAACTTAAATTTATCATGAACTTAGTACCTGATAGTATCACTACAAGAAATATGTCAACTTGTGACCCTCACTATTGGTCGCTGAAAGGTCATAGTTTTTCATTTGCGACCTTTTTGTGACCAAAAACAGAAGGTCAAAAGCTGAGGGTCATTAACTGACTATAGCGACCTTCTCTGTGATATGTAAAAGGTCGTTGGTTCTTTGACCAAAATTTTGGTCACTAGCAGCCTTCCCAAGCCACGTAGGCATCTAGCGTGGCAAGCTGATGTGGCACAAGAATCAGCCCGGTCCGATTCGGCGTTTTACATGGGCTGAGCCCAACAATTCAGCCTTTTTAATGTTTATTTTTTCTGTACGTTAAGCGGGCCAAGCCCACTTCAGCATTTTATTTATTTCTGGCCGGGGCCTTTTAACATTGTTTGGGCCATTATATTTTGGAGCTGGTCCCACTTGTCATCTTCTCACACATTGGGCCCACTTGGCAGAAAATTCAAAACTGCTCAGATTATTTGCATAAGTGGATCCCACAAATTAGGTTTCCATTCCACACATTTTCAAATCACATACATAATCAATATTTCAAACGGAACAGTACAAATGTAGTTCATCAAATAAAACTAACTAAGTCTATTACAATCTGTACATAGTTATTACAACCCAAATATGCCTACTATTACAATATTACAATATTTACATTCTATTACAATCAAATAGAAGAGACTCTTTGCTGAGTAGAGCTATATGGTTTCGAACTTCAAATTGTGTAGACCTGGAGCTCCTGAACACAAAGACAAACATCATTGGTTAAAAATAACTAATAATCACATGACGAAGTCCTAGAATGAAATTTCAGTAGTGACCAGATCTATAGGAAACAGAACAGCCATGACAAAAATCCTAACCAGAATGCATTTAATAAAAATGGATTGCATCTAGTTCTTGTAGTAGTGCAAGCTAACAACATGAAGATTCCATCTAGTTCTTGTAGTAATTAACAAGATGATGTATAGTTGGTATTTGCAATAGATGAGGTACATGTATGTATATATTTCTCTAGTTCTAATTCCCTTACATGACAAGAAATGAGAACAGACAACAAATTATCAGGTTTGCAAGCTAAAGCAGGACATAAAGCAAACTTACGTGAGGCACCGAATTCTAGAATACCAAGATATAGTAGATTTACTTTATTTTTTGCTCTTGAAAAACAAACAGTTTCTTGAGATAGGACAGTGGAGTAAAGCAGGTTGAATGTTGAGCAGCACATATCTGTAGGTGAACAGCACACAAAACATTTTATAAAGTTTCTCCAAAGGATCTGAAATGTAAACATTTTATAAAGCCTCTACAAACTTAGCGAGAATCGCATAAGCGGAGTAAAGCAGGTTGAATGTTGAGCAGCACATATACTAGATGAGGTACAAACTGAATACTACACATTCTTCAAAGCAAGCTCTCGTAAAAAAATAAGGAAAACATGAGTAACCAGCATGCTGGTTGGTTGCTGGCCAAGTCACTAGCAACCTAAATAAAATAAAATAGATTGTAGGTTGGTTGCTGGCCAAGCCCACCTAACTAAATTGAATTCATACACAACACCTCAGCAACTTAGTTCATGCTGCAAGTTTTTGCTGCTCACGGTTATAAATTTAGGAGTAAATGTTGTACAAATCTTATTGAAGATGCTGGAGAATGACATGGCAGCATGTTACAGTAACAAGCTTATCCCCTATATAACATGGTTAAAGACAGTTGCTGCTTTAGTTAATTATAAAGAATAAAATCACCACATACTCAGGAGTATTGCACTGAACCTTGGCACTGAATGAATAGCTGAAAACTCAGATTAACAAACCGGCAGACAGAACGCATAGATGAGCAACTACCTTAGCATTGTGTTCAACTACCTTAGAATTCAACACTTCAGAACAAATAAAGTAACAGTTCAGTGTGACTACAAGGAACAGAAATGCATGCATACCTCATGGAGGAGTGGAGGTTGGCGGCGAGGCGTCGTCAGGCGGCCGAGTCAAGATACTCCTCCGTGTCACCCTCTACATCCTCTCATGCTCCTGCATGTACGTGTCCACCTCCACCCATCGCAACCCAATCTTAGTAAGCTTCACTCTGAATAAATCAGCAACCTAAGACCAATATCATCTCGAACTTCTTGGGAAGTTGAGGATGCATTGGTATTGGATCGATGCGCACAAGCTTGGGCCACTTGACGAACCGGTGGAGGTCCTTCTTGGCGATAGCGTGCCGCCGGTGCCGAACTGCTTGGCCTCTTCTCGAACAATGAGTTCACCACCTTGTCCTGCAACGGACACCAACCCAACCCGGTCAGATCACACGCGCCGCAGAGATTCCAAGCAGGAGTAGAGGGCTGGAGTGCGATCACTGGCTTCTTCTTATGTTCCTCGGTTGCAGCCTTTGCAACCTCTCTTTCATATCCCTACGAACATACATAATCATCAGAATCAGCACTATAAGCTCTGGTTGCTCATCGAACATATAATTAACAAAACAGAATAGTTTGTGGACATTGCAAAAAAACAGAAAGCACACGTATATATTGAACAAAAGCAACAGCCAGGAATAGATGACTTAACAATTCATGTTTGTTAACAAAACAAGCAGCAGCCTCCTGCCCTGGAAAATATCAGTTAGAGGCTTAGAGCATATTAAACGGTGGGGAAAATATCAGTTAGAGGCTTAGAGCATAATGTGTTACTGGACTGCAATACCTAATGGAATCCACCAACCAATCCATGTAAATATTTCTAATTTGGACAGTGATTCAATATACTGTGCAAATCGTCCTAGGTAAAGCAGAGTTCGCAACCAACTATCTATCAGACATCTAGGTGCACAAATTTAAAACACTGGATCAAGTGTCACTGCTAACATTCCTGGGTAGGATGAAACAAGATGGAGATGGAATTATTAAGAAAACAAGAGACTGGCTAGAAAAATTATAAAAGTGCAAAACACATCTGTCCTGCATAAAGGACCCAAATCTGTACGGCTACAAAGTGGAGCGCGCAAGGTGATGGCGGCGAAGACGGAGTGGTGGCTGGATGGTGTGGTGCTGATTGGGTGGCACGGTGGCGCGAGATGATGGTGGATGGATGGGTGATGCGGCCTCGGTGAGCGCAGGCAACATATGGCAACGGATCGAGGGCGCCAAACAGGGGGATCGGCTGAGGGGCTCACCGCGGTGCGGATGACGAGCTCGGGGAGGCCGGAGACGTCGGAGCAGCAAGGGCGACACGGATCGACGGGAAAAGACAAGGCGGCCGACGGGAAGACTTCGGATCCGGCGATGTGGGGGGCGCCAGCTTGAGCTGGTGGCCGTAGTTGATGCAGAGGGGAGCTGCGGAGCCCGTGGACACCTTCCCATGTCGCGGATCCGGCGATGTGGTGGGTGAGAGGTGCGGATCGACGAGATCCACCCATCATCATCACCCTTCTCGAGGTCCTTGACGCTCTTGGAGGAGAGGGTGATGCGGATGCGGTGCTGTGCCTCCTGCAGGCACTCGAAGCCGGCCTTGCCGTGGGAGGAGGTGACCGTGGGCACGGTGGCCGTGGAGGAGGTGGTCGCCACGGTCGAATGGATCTGGGATGTAGGGAGAGGGGTGAAGGAGAGGGTAGGGGCGCCGGCTGTGGAGTAGAGGGCGGTGGGAGCGGTGGGGGCAGCGGGTCATCGATGGTGGCGGTGGGGGCGGCGGCAGATCGAGATCGGGGAGGGGGCGGCGGCGAGGAGATGGGGACGAGGGAGGAAGGGGGCGACGGGGGGAGGGGTCGATCTGAGCTAGGGTTTGGGCTGCGGGTGGGGGTATCTCCTTTTCTTTTCTTTTATTTTCTTTTTTTTTGTAGATAGATGGATGGATGGATGTGGGATGGATCGATGGATCGATGGATGGATGGGCGCCATGTCATTGATCCGTGGGAAGACTCCTGATTGGTTCGAAAAACCAGTGATTTAAAAAAGTGTCTAAGTACTAAAAATATAGGGATTTTGTGAAATAGCAATCAAAAATATTTTTCAAAATGGCACCACACAAATTTTCACTAGATTTAGACCACATTTTATGGATATGGACCAATTTCTATGCATTTGTGATCTTTCTAGCTATTTTTAATCATTTTCTGAGTGCCCAAAAGGAGGTATTTTGTGAAGGGCCTACCAAATAATTGTTGCAAAATTGGAGCAAATCATTTTTATAAAATACTAGGCCATATTTAATGCACAATTTACCAAATGGTTGGGTGTAAAAGTTTTGATCCACCTCTCATGAAAAAGACAAATTTCGTCGATTCACCGAAGCGGGTCAAATTTGAACTGTAGCTGCCTCATAGTTTGCTCTTTATTCTTTCCAAAAATCATTTCTAGGTACATAGGTATCTATTTAATCATAGAAACACCAAAAAATTCCAAGATTCAACCACTAGCTAGGAGCGGTCAAGCCCGCCGTTTTGACCGCATATTAAAACGGGCATAAAAATTCAAAAAATCAAAAATTGGAAAACCTTCGCATTGTGTCATTATATGTGACCAAGTTTCCAGGAAAAATAATAAACTTGTAATACGGTAATTATTTTAAAAAAGTGTTCTCAGAAATGAGCTATCAAGTGTGAAGATTCATGGCTTTCAAGCCAAATGATCAATCTTATGGCCACATTCATGGCATAGTTTGTTCAAATGATCTCATATTGTGCACAAGGGTGCATATTGGAATAGCAAACAATGTTGCCTAAGGAAGTTTTCATTTTCGTTGGACGAAAAAACCATTTTCCATTTTTCGAGTGCCCGAAAGGAGGTTTTTTTGTGAAGGAACTACCAAATAATTGTTGCAAAATTGGACCAAATCATTTTTATAAAATACTAGGCCATATTTAATGCACAATTGACAAAATGTTCTAGTGTAAAAAATTTTGATCCACCTCTCGTGAAAAAGACAAATTTCGCCGATTAATTTGAAGCGGGTCAAATTTGAACTGCAGCTGCCTCATAGTTTGCTATGTATTTTTCCAAAAATCATTTCTAGTTACATAAGGACCTATTTAATCATAAATACATGGTTTGGTGGCGATACGTCGAGGTTTGGGCGGTGGCCGAGGGCCCCAACTCTAGAGCGCCAGAACTCAAGATGCCCATGGCGTGGTCACCGCGTGACCATGGCGTTGTCATGTGTTCTGGGCGGCCTAGGCATGTCTAGTGGGTTGGGCACTCCTAGGTTGGTGCTAGGAAGAAAATTACAACATAAGATTCTCATGAGGAGACCAAACGATGCTCAAACATGAATTAGCACCAAGTGTTTGATTAGTGGTACGGAAATGTACATGAATAATGGGCGTGAGTTTTGGTGAGGATGATCAGTTACTAAGAAGACCGTTTTCACAAATTTTCAGCTCAAAAGGAGGAGCCTAGGTGGTACTTGCTTTGCAAACCACCACTTTGGACATAAATCTGAATGTTGAAGCTCGGCTCAAAATAATGACTGGATTGAGCTGGCATTTGGTGGAGGATGGTTATTTGGGCATAGGAAAGCACTGTAGAAAATGGATACTATTTGGACATGCCAAAGTGGTACTTCCTTCACAAACTGTTACTCGAACAAAATAGGAAAATGAATATTTTTGAATTATTTTGAACTAGGCAAGGAAGGTTTTTACATATTTGACGAAGATATGACCCAAAGAATTTATGAGATTTTTTGGGAATTTTGGGAATGATAGAAATATAGGTTGCTTCACAACCTAGGGCAAAAACGCCACATGGACATGACACATAGGCAACATTGATGAGGTGGCGCCTAGTCATAGCAACCCACCACAATTTACAAGGCTATGACCATCTATATTGGTCGTTAACAACTAGAAATAAGGCAGCGGACTAGCACTATTTGCTTTGTGACCATTTCGTGTAAGGAAATTACGACCTTTCTGACCAAAATGGTCGCAATGGTTCAGGGTTTGGAGCCCCCTGAACAGCTTTTGACCAATTGGTCTAAAATGGTCATAGATTTATGACCAATTCTTCGAGGGTCACTGACAGAAGGTCATAAGTTGACATATTTCTTGTAGTGTATCTTGCTTGTCTATGTTTGATTGTAGATAGATGGCCCGTGCTGTTGTTCCGTTGAATTTTAATGCGTTCCTTGAGAAAGCAAAGTTGAAATATGATGGTAGCAATTACACGGACTGGGTCCGTAACTTGAGGATTATCCTCATTGCTGCACACAAGAATTACGCCCCGAAGCACCGCTGGGTGCGAACCTGCTGCAGCAGAGCAACACCGGATGTTGTGAACGTCTCGCGAGCAAAGCCGATGACTACTCAATAGTTCGATGTGCCATGCTTACTGACTTAGAACCGGACTTCAACGACGTTTTGAACATCATGGAGCATATGAGATGTTCTAGGAGTTGAAGTTAATATTTCAAGCAAATGCCCGGATTGAGAGATATGAAGTCTCCAATAAGTTCTATAGCCGCAAGATGGAGGAGAATAGTTACATCGGTGAGCATATACTCAAGATGTCTGGGTATAATAATCACTTGATTCAACTGGGAGTTAATCGTTCGGATGATAGCGTCATTGACAGAATTCTCCAATCACTGCCACCAAGCTACAAGAGCTTCGTGATGAACTATAACATGTAAGGGATGGATAAGACGATTCCCGAGCTCTTCGCAATGCTAAAGGCTGCGAAGGTAGAAATCAAGAAGGAGCATCAAGTGTTGATGGTCAACAAGACCACTAGTTTCAAGAAAAAAGGTAAAGGGAAGAAGAAGGGGAACTTCAAGAAGAACAACAAGCAAGTTGCTGCTCAGGAAGAAACCCAAGTCCGGACCTAAGCCCAAATCGAAAGTGCTTCTATCGCAAGCGATCGGTCACCGGAAGCGGAACTGCCCCAAGTATTTGGCGGATAAGAAGGATGGCAAGGTGAACAAAGGTATATGTGATATACATGTTATTGATGTGTACCTTACTAGAGCTCGCAGAGCACTGGATATTTGATCTTGGTTCATTGCTAATATTTGCAACTCGAAGCAGGGGACTACGGATTGCGAACACTGGTCAAGGACGAGGTGACGATGCGCGTGAGAAATGGTTCCAAAGTCGATGTGATCGCGGTCGGCACGCTACCTCTACATCTACCTTCGGGATTAGTTTTAGACCTAAATAATTGTTATTTGGTGCCAGCGTTGAGCATGAACATTATATCTGGATCTTGTTTGATGCGAGACGATTATTAATTTAAATTAGAGAATAATGGTTGTTCTATTTATATGAGTAATATCTTTTATGGTCATGCACCCTTGAAGAGTGGTCTATTTTTAATGAATCTTGATAGTAGTGATACACATATTCATAATGTTGAAGCCAAAAGATGCAGAGTTGATAATGATAGTACAACTTATTTGTGGCACTGCCGTTTAGGTCATATAGGTGTAAAGCGCATGAAGAAACTCCATACTAATGGCTTTTGGAGCCACTTGATTATGAATCACTTGGTACTTGCGAACCGTGCCTCATGGGCAAGATGACTAAAACGTCGTTCTCCGGTACTATGGAGAGAGCAACAGATTTGTTGGAAATCATACATACAGATGTATGTGGTTCGATGAATGTTGAGGCTCGAGGCGGATATCGTTATTTTCTCACCTTCACAGATGATTTAAGAAGATATGGGTATATCTACATGATGAAGCATAGGTCTGAAACATTTGAAAAGTTCAAAGAATTTAAATTGAAGTTGAAAATCATCGTAACAAGAAAATTAAGTTTCTACGATCTGATCGTGGAGGAGAATATTTGAGTTACGAGTTTGGTCTACATTTGAAACAATGCGGAATAGTTTCGCAACTCACGCCACATGGAACACCACAACATAATGGTGTGTCTGAACGTCGTAATCGTACTTTACTAGATATGGTGTGATCTATGATGTCTCTTACTGATTTACCGCTATCGTTTTGGGGTTTTGCTTTAGAGACGGCTGCATTCACGTTAAATAGGGCACCATCAAAATCCGTTGAGATGACGCCTTATGAACTATGGTTTGGCAAGAAACCAAAGTTGTCGTTTCTTAAAGTTTGGGGCTGCGATGCTTATGTGAAAAAGCTTCAACCTGATAAGCTCGAACCCAAATCGGAGAAATGTGTCTTCATAGGATACCCAAAGGAGACTGTTGGGTACACCTTCTATCACAGATCCGAAGGCAAGACATTCGTTGCTAAGAATGGATCCTTTCTAGAGAAGGAGTTTCTCTCGAAAGAAGTGAGTGGGAGGAAAGTAGAACTTGATGAGGTAATTGTACCTGCTCCCTTATTGGAAAGTAGTTCATCACAGAAACCGGTTCCTATGATGTCTACACCAATTAGTGAGGAAGTTAATGATGATGATCATGAAATTTCAGATCAAGTTGTTACTGAACCTGGTAGATCAACCAGAGTAAGATCCTCACCAGAGTGGTACGGTAATCCTGTTCTGGAAGTCATGCTACTAGATCATGATGAACCTACGAACTATGAAGAAGCGATGGTGAGCCCAGATTCCGCAAAATGGCTTGAAGCCATGAAATCTGAGATGGGATCCATGTATGAAAACAAAGTGTGGACTTTAGTTGACTTGCCCGATGATCGGCAAGCCATTGAGAATAAATGGATCTTCAAGAAGAAGACTGACGCTGACAGTGATGTTACTGTCTACAAAGCTCGACTTGTCGCGAAAGGTTTTCGACAAGTTTAATGGATTGACTACGATGAGACCTTCTCACCCGTAGCGATGCTTAAGTCTTTCCGAATCATGTTAGCAATTGCCACATTTTGTGATTATGAAATTTGGCAAATGGATGTCAAAACTGCATTCCTGAATGGATTTCTGGAAGAAGAGTTGTATATGATGCAACCGGAAGGTTTTGTCGATCCAAAGGGAGCTAACAAAGTGTGCAAGCTCCAGCGATCCATTTATGGACTGGTGGAAGCCTCTCGGAGTTGGAATAAACGCTTTGATAGTGTGATCAAAGCATTTGGTTTTGTACAGACTTTTGGAGAAGGCTGTATTTACAAGAAAGTGAGTGGGAGCTCTGTAGCATTTCTGATATTGTATGTGGATGACATATTACTGATTGGAAATAATATAGAATTTCTGGATAGCATAAAGGGATACTTGAATAAGAGTTTTTCGATGAAAGACCTCGGTGAAGATGCTTACATATTGGGCATTAAGATCTATAGAGATAGATCAATACGCTTAATTGGACTTTCACAAAGCACATACCTTGACAAAGTTTTGAAGAAGTTCAAAATGGATCAAGCAAAGAAAGGGTTCTTGCCTGTGTTACAAGGTGTGAAGTTGAGTAAGACTCAATGCCCGACCACTGCAGAAGATAGAGAGAAAATGAAAGATGTTCCCTATGCTTCAGCCATAGGCTCTATCATGTATGCAATGCCATGTACCAGACCTGATGTGTGCCTTGCTATAAGTCTGGCAGGGAGGTACCAAAGTAATCCAGGAGTGGATCACTGGACAGCGGTGAAGAACATCCTGAAATACCTGAAAAGGACTAAGGATATGTTTCTCGTTTATGGAGGTGACAAAGAGCTCATCATAAATGGTTACATTGATGCAAGCTTCGACACTGATCCGGACGATTCTAAATCGCAAACCGGATATGCGTTTACATTAAACGGTGGAGATGTTAGTTGGTGCAGTTCTAAACAAAGCGTCGTGGCGGGATCTACGTGTGAAGCGGAGTACATAAATGCTTCGGAAGTAGCAAATGAAGGAGTCTGGATGAAGGAGTTCATATCCGATCTAGGTGTCATACCTAGTGCATCGGGTCCAATGAAAATCTTTTGTGATAATACTGGTGCAATTGCCTTGGCGAAGGAATCCAGATTTCACAAGAGAACCAAGCACATCAAGAGATGCTTCAATTCCATCCGGGATATAGTCCAGGTGGGAGACATAGAGATTTGCAAGATACATACGGATTTGAATGTTGCAGACCCGTTGACTAAGCCTCTTCCACGAGCAAAACATGATCAACACCAAGGCTCCATGTGTGTTAGAATCATTACTGTGTAATCTAGATTATTGACTCTAGTGCAAGTGGGAGACTGAAGGAAATATGCCCTAGAGGCAATAATAAAGTTATTATTTATTTCCTTATATCATGATAAATATTTACTATTCATGCTAGAATTGTATTAACCGGAAACATGATACATGTGTGAATACATAGACAAACAGAGTGTCACTAGTATGCCTCTACTAGACTAGCTCGTTGATCAAAGATGGTTATGTTTCCTAGCCATTGACATGGGTTGTCATTTGATTAACGGGATCACATCATTAGGAGAATGATGTGATTGACATGACCCATTCCGTTAGCTTAGAATTCAATCGTTTAGTATGTTGCTATTGCTTTCTTCATGACTTATACATTTTACTATGACTATGAGATAATGCAACTCCCATTTACCGGAGGAACACTTTGTGTGCTACCAAGCGTCTGGCGTAATTGGGTGATTATAAAGATGCTCTCTGGTGTCTCAGAAGGTACATGTTGGGTTGGCGTATTCGAGATTAGGATTTGTCCTCCGATTGTTGGAGAGGTATCTCTGGGCCCTCTCGGTAATGCACATCACTTAAGCCTTGCAAGCATTGCAACTAATGAGTTAGTTGCGGGATGATGTATTCGGTACTTGTAAAGAGACTTGCGTGCGAGATTGAACTAGGTATTGAGATACCGACGATCGAATCTCGGGCAAGTAACATACAGATGACAAAGGGAACAATGTATGTTGTTATGCGGTTTGACCGATAAAGATCTTCGTAGAATATGTGGGAGCCAATATGAGCATCCAGGTTCCGCTATTGGTTATTGACCAGAGACATGTCTCGGTCATGTCTACCTAGTTCTCGAACCCGTAGGGTCCGTGCGCTTAATGTTATGATGACAGTTATATTATGAGTTTATATGTTTTGATGTACCGAAGGTTGTTTGGAGTCCCGGATGTGATCACGGACATGATGAGGAGTCTCGAAATGGTCGAGACATGAAGATTGATATATCGGAAGCCTATGTTTTGATATCGGAAGTGTTCCGGGTGAAATCGGGATTTTACCGGAGTACCGGGAGGTTACCGGAACCCTCCGGGAACCTAATGGGCCTTAGTGGGCCTAGGAGGAAGAGAGGAGAGGCGGCTAGGGCTGGGCCGCGCGCCCCTCCCCCCCAGTCCGAATAGGACAAGGAGAGGGGGGCGACGCCTCCTCTTTCCTTCCTCCCCTCCACCTCTTTCCCCTCTCTCTCCTAGTCCAACATGGAAGGGGGGGAGTCCTACTCCCGGTAGGAGTAGGACTCCTCCGGCGCGCCTCTCCCCTTGGCCGGCCGCACCCCTCCTTGCTCCTTTATATACGGGGGCAAGGGGGCACCCGAAAGACACAACAATTGATCTAGTTGATCTTTTAGCCGTGTGCGTTGCCCCCTCCACCATAGTCCACCTCGATAATACTGTAGCGGTGCTTAGGCGAAGCCCTACGTCGGTAGAACATCAACATTGCCACGCCGTCGTGCTGACGAAACTCTCCCTCAACACTCGACTGGATCGGAGTTCGAGGGACGTCATCGGGCTGAACGTGTGCTGAACTCGGAGGTGCCGTATGTTCGGTACTTGATCGGTCGGATCGTGAAGACGTACGACTACATCAACCGCGTTGTGCTAACGCTTCCGCTTACGGTCTACGAGGGTACGTGGACGAACACTCTCCCCTCTCGTTGCTATACCATCACCGCGTGTGCGTAGGAATTTTTTTGAAATTACTACGTTCCCCAAAAACTGTTGCTACTGTTGGTCCTCGTTCTTCTGACTCACCTTGCTGGAAAAACCTACTGAAAATCAAGAACTTGTATATGATAGGGAGGAAAATTCATGTGGGATCTGTTGGGGAAAGTAGTAATTTCAAAAAAAATTCCTACGCACACGCAAGATCATGGTGATGGTATAGCAACGAGAGGGGAGAGTATTCGCCCACGCACTGTGAGACCGTAAGCGAAGCGCTAGCACAACGCGTTGATGTAGTTGTACGCCTTCACGATCCGACCGATCCAAGCACCGAACGCACGGAGCCTCCGAGTTCAGCACACGTTCAGCTCGATGATGATCTCCGCCTCCGATCCAGCAAAGCTCCGGAGATGAGTTCCACAAGACGGGCGGCGTGTTGACGATGATGATGTTCTATCGGCGCAGGCTTCGCCTAAACTCCGCGACGATATGACCGAGGTGGAATATGGTGGAGGGGGCACCGACACGGCTAAGGAACGATCCGAGATCAACTTGTGTGTCTATAGGTGCCCCCGCCCCCTTATATAAAGGAGCGGGGAGGAGGCGGCCGCCAAGGAGGGCGCCAGGGGGAGTCCTACTCCCACCGAGTAGGACTCCCTTCTTTCCAAGTTGGAGTAGGAGAAGGGGGGAAGGAGGAGGAAGAGAGGAAGGAAAGGGGGGGCGCCGCCCCCTTCCCTTGTCCTATTCGGACTAGGAAGGGGAGGGGCGCGCGGCCCCCTACTACCTCGTTCTCTCTTCTCCCTCGACGCCCATGTAGGCCCAATAACCCCCCGGCGGGTTCCGGTAACCTCCCGGTACTCCGGTAAAATACCGATTTCACCCGGAACGATTCCGATGTCCAAATATAGGCTTCCAATATATCGATCTTTATGTCTCGACCATTTCGAGACTCCTCGTCATGTCCGTGATCACATCCGGACCAACAAACTTCTGTACATGAAAACTTATAAACTCATAATAAAACTGCCATCATAACGTTAAGCGCAATGGACTTATGGGTTCGAGAACTATGTAGACATGACCTAGAACTATTCTCATCAATAACCAATAGTGGAACCTGGATGCCCATATTGGTCTTTACATATTCTACTTAAGATCTTTATCGGTCAAACCGCATAACAACATACGTTGTTCCCTTTGTCATCGGTATAGTTACTTGCCCGAGATTCGATCGCTTGTATCCAATACCTAGTTCAATCTCGCTACCAGCAAGTCTCTTTACTCGCTATGTAATGCATCATTCAGAACTAACTCATTAGCTACATTGCTTGCAAGGCTTATAGTGATGTGCATTACCGAGAGGGCCCAGAGATACCTCTCCGACAATCGGAGGACAAAACCTAATCTCAAATACGCCAACCCAACATGTACCTTTGGAGACAACTGTAGTACTCCTTTATAATCACCCGCTTACGCTAGGACGCTTGGTAGCACCCAAAGTGTTCCTCCGTAAACGGAGTTGCATAATCTCATAGTTATAGGAACATGTATAAGTCATGAAGAAAGTAATAGCAATATACTAAACGATCAAGTGCTAGGCTAACGGAATGGGTCATGTCAATCACATCATTCTCCTAATGATGTGATCCCGTTAATCAAATGACAACTCATGTCTATGGCTAGGAAACTTAACCATCTTTGATTCACGAGCTAGTCAAGTAGAGGCATACTAGTGACACTATGTTTGTCTATGTATTCACACATGTATTATGTTTCCGGTTAATACAATTCTAGCATGAATAATAAACATTTATCATGAAATAAGGAAATAAATAATAAATTTATTATTGCCTCTAGGGCATATTTCCTTCAGTCTCCCACTTGCACTAGAGTCAATAATCTAGTTCACATCACCATGTGATTTAATACCAATATTCATATCTGTATATGATTAACACCCATAGTTCACATCTTCATGTGACCAACACCCAAAGGGTTTACTAGAGTCAATAATCTAGTTCACATTGCTATGTGATAAATACCCAAAGAGTACAAAGGGTATGATCATGTTTTGCTCGTGAGAGAAGTTCAGTCAACGGGTCTGTCACATTCAGATCCGTATGTATTTTGCAAATATTCTATGTCTACAATGCTCTGCATGGAGCTACTCTTGCTAATTGCTCCCACTTTCAATATGTATCTAGATTAAGACTTAGAGTCATCTGGATCAGTGCCAAAACTTGTATCGACGTAACCTTTTACGACGAACCTTTTGTCACCTCCATAATTGAGAAACATATCCTTATTCCACTAAGGATAATTTTGACCAATGTCCAGTGATCTACTCCTAGATCACTATTGTTCTCCCTTGCCAAACCAGGGCAGAGTATACAATAGGTCTGGTCCATAGCATGGCATACTTTTATAAAACCTATGACTGAAGCATAGGGAATGGCTTTCATTCTTTTTCTATTTTCTGCCGTGGTTGGGATTTGAGTCTTACTCAATTTCATACCTTTGCAACACAGGCAAGTACTGTTCCATTTTGAACTACTTCAAAATCTTGTCAAGGTATGTACTCATTGAAAATCTTATCAAGCGTCTTGATCTATCTCAATAGATCTTGATGCTCAATATGTAAGTAGCTTTACTAAGGTCTTTCTTTTAAAGAACTCCTTTCAAACACTCCTTTATGCTTTGCAGAATAATTCTACATTATTTCCGATCAACAATATGTTATTCACATATACTTATCAGAAATGTTGTAGTGCTCCCACTCACTTTCTTGTAAATACAGGCTTCACCGTAAGTCTGTACAAAACTATATGCTTTGATCAACTTATCAAAATGTATATTCCAACTCTGAGATGCTTGCACCAGTCTATAGATGGATCGCTGGAGCTTGCACATTTTGTTAGCACCTTTAGGATTGACAAAACCTTCTGGTTGCATCATATACAACTCTTCTTTAAGAAAACCATTAAGGAATGCAGTTTTGACATCCATTTGCCAGATTTCATAAAATGTGGCAATTGCTAACATGATTCGGACAGACTTAAGCATCGATACGAGTGAGAAAATCTCATTGTATTCAACACCTTGAACTTGTCGAAAAAACTTTTAGAACAAGTCGAGCTTTGTGGATAGTAACACTACTATCAATGTCCGTCTTCCTCTTGAAGATCCATTTATTTTCTATGGTTTGCCGATCATCGGGCAAGTCCACCAAAGTCCACACTTTGTTCTCATACATGGATCCTTTCTCAGATTTCATGGCCTCCAGCCATTTTGCGGAATCTGGGCTCATCATCATTTCCTCATAGTTCGTAGGTTTATCATGGTCTAGTAACATGACTTCCAGAATAGGATTACCGTACCACTCTAGTGCGGATCTTAATCTGGAAGATCTACAAAGTTCGGTAGTAACTTGATCTGAAGCTTTATGATCATCATCATTAGCTTCCTCACTAATTGGTGTAGGAATCACTGGAACTGATTTCTGTGATGAACTACTTTCCAATTCGGGAGAAGGTACAAACTACCTTATCAAGCTCTACTTTCCTTCCACTCACTTCTTTCGAGAGAAACTCCTTCTCTAGAAAGGATCCATTTTTAGCAACGAATATCTTGCCTTCGGATTTGTGATAGAAGGTGTACCCAACAGTTTCCTTTGGGTATTCTATGAAGACGCACTTCTCCGATTTGGGTTCGATCTTATCAGGTTGAAAACTTTTTTCACTTAAGCATCACAACTCCAAAACTTAAGAAACGACAGCTTAGTTTTACTGCTAAACCATAGTTCATACGGTGTCGTCTCAACGGATTTAGATGTTGCCCTTTTAACGTGAATGCAGCTGTCTCTAATGCATAACCCCAAAACAATAGTGGTAAATCAGTAAGAGACATCATAGATCGCACCATATCCAATAAAGTGCGGTTACGACGTTCAGACACACCATAACGTTGTGGTGTTCCAGGTGGCGTGAGCTGTGAAACTATTCCACATTGTTTTATATGAAGGCCAAACTCATAACTCAAATATTCGTCTCCGCGATCAGATCGCAGAAACTTTATTTTCTTGTTACGATGATTTTTCCACTTCACTCTGAAATTCTTTGAACCTTTCAACTATTTCAGACTTATGTTTCATCAAGTAGATATACCCATATCTGCTCAAATCATCTTGTGAAGGTCAGAAAATAACGAGCATCAATACTCATTGGATTGCATACATCGGTATGTATTATTTCCAATAAGTCAGTAGCTTGTTCCATTGTTCCGGAGAACGGAGTTTTAGTCATCTTGCCCAAAAGGCACGGTTCGCAAGCATCAAATGATTCATAATCAAGTGATTCGAAAATCCATCTTTATGGAGTTTCTTCATGCGGCTTTACGCCGATATGACCCAAACGGCAGTGCCACAAATAAGTTGCACTATCATTATTAACTTTGCATCTTTTGGCATCAATATTATGAATATGTGTATCACTACGATCGAGATCCAACAAACTATTTTCATTGGGTGTATAACCATCGAAGGTCTTATTCATGTAAACAGAATAACAATTATTCTTTAACTTCAAATGAATAACCGTATCACAATAAACATGATCAAATCATATTCATGCTCAACGCAAACGCTAAATAACATTTATTTAGGTTTAACACTAATCTCGAAAATATAGGGAGTGTGTGATGATGATCATATCAATCTTGGAACTATTTCCAACACTCATCGTCACTTCCCCTCAACTAGTCTCTGTTTATTATGTAACTCCTGTTTCGAGTTACTAATCTTAGCAACCTAACAAGTATTAAATACTGGGGTTACTATAAACACTAGTAAGGCACACATCAAACACCAGATATCAAATATACCCTTGTTCACTTTGCCATCCTTCTTATCCACCAAATGTTTAGGGCATTTCCGCTTCCAGTGACCATTTCCTTTGCAGTGTAAGCACTCAGTTTCAGGCTTTTGGTCCAGCTTTGGTCTTCTTCACGGGAGAGACAACTTGTTTGCCATTCTACTTGAAGTTTCCCTTTCTATCCCTTTGCCCTTTTCTTGAAACTAGTGGTCTTGTCAATCATCAACACTTGATGCTCGTTCTTGATTTCTACCTTCGTCGATTTCAACATCACGAAGAGCTTGGGAATCATTTTCGTCATCCCTTGCATTATAGTTCATCACGAAGTTCCACTAACTTGGTGATGGTGACTAAAGAACTCTGCCAATCACTCTTTTATCGGAAGATTAACTCCCACTTGATTCAAGCGATTGTAGTACTCAGACAATCTAAGCACTTGCTCACTAGTTAAGCGATTCTCCTCCATCTTTTAGCTGTAGAACTTGTTGAAGACTTCATATCTCTCAACTCGGGTATTTGCTTGAAATATTAACTCCAACTCCTGGAACATCTCATATGGTCCATGACGTTCAAAACGTCCTTGAAGTCCCGATTCTAAGCCGTTAAGCATGGTGCACTAAACTATCAAGTAGTCATCATATTGAGCTAGCCAAACATTCATAACGTCTGCATCTGCTCCTGCAATAGGTGTGTCACCTAGTGGTGCATTAAGGACATAATTCTTCTGTGCAGCAATGAGGATAAACCTCAGGTTACGGACCCAGTCCGTGTAATTGCTGCCATCATCTTTTAACTTTGTTTTCTCAAGGAACGCATTAAAATTCAACGGAACAACAACACGAGCCATCTATCTACAAACAAACATAGACAAGCAAAATACTATCAGGTACTAAGTTCAGGATAAATTTAAGTTCAATTAATCACATTACTTAAGAACTCCCACTTAGACAGACATCTCTCTAGTCATCTAAGTGATCACGTGATCCAAATCAACTAAACCACGTTCGATCATCACGTGAGATGGAGTAGTTTCAATGGTGAACATCACTATGTTGATCGTATCTACTATATGATTCACGCTCGACCTTTCGGTCTCCGTGTTCCGAGGCTATATCTGTATATGCTAGGCTCGTCAAGTATGACATGAGTATTCCGCGTGTGCAACTGTTTTGTACCCGTTCTATTTGAATGTAGAGCCTATCACACCCGATCATCACGTGGTGTCTTAGCACGAAGAACTTTCGCAACGATGCATACTCAGGGAGAACACTTTTTGATTATTAGGTGAGAGATCATCTTAAAATGCTACCGTCAATCAAAGCAAGATAAGATGCATAAATGATAAACATCACATGCAATCAATATAAGTGATATGATATGGCCATCATCATCTTGTGCTTGTGATCTCCATCTTCAAGGCACCATCATGATCACCATCGTCAACGGCGCGACACCTTGATCTCCATCGTAGCATCGTTGTCGTTACACCATCTATTGCTTCTACGAATATCGCTACCGCTTAGTGATAAAGTAAAGCAATTACAGGGCGTTTGCATTTCATACAATAAAGCGACAACCATATGGCTCCTGCCAGTTGCCGATAACTTCGGTTACAAAACATGATCATCTCATACAATAAAATATAGCATCACGTCTTGACCATATCACATCACAACATGCCCTGCAAAAACAAGTTAGATGTCCTCTACTTTGTTGTTGCAAATTTACGTGGCTGCTACGGGCTTAGCAAGAACCGTTCTTACCTACGCATCAAAAAACCACAAAGATAGTTCGTCAAGTTGGTGTTGTTTTAACCTTCGCAAGGACCGGGCGTAGCCACACTCGATTCAGCTAAAGTGAGAGAGACAGACACCCGCCAGCCACCTTTAAGCACGAGTGCTCGTAACGGTGAAACCAGTCTCACGTAAGCGTACGCGTAATGTCGGTCCGGGCCGCTTCATCTCACAATACCGCCAAACCAAAGTATGACATGCTGGTAAGCAGTATGACTTGTATCGCCCACAACTCACTTGTGTTCTACTCGTGCATATAACATCAACGCGTAAAACCTAGGCTCTGATACCACTGTTGGGGAACATAGTAATTTCAAAAAAAATTCCTACGCACATGCAAGATCATGGTGATGGTATAGCAATGAGAGGGGAGAGTATTCGTCCACGTACCCTTGTAGACCGTAAACGGAAGCGTTAGCACAACGCGGTTGATGTAGTCGTATGTCTTCACGATCCGACCGATTCAAGCACCGAACGTACGGAGCCTCCGAGGTCAGCACACGTTCAGCTCGATGACAATCTCCGGCCTCCGATCCAGCAAAGCTCCGGAGACGAGTTCCGTCAGCACAACGACGTGTTGACGATGATGATGTTCTACCGGCGCAGGGCTTCGCCTAAACTCCGCGACGATACGACCGAGGTGGAATATGGTGGAGGGGGGCACCGCACACGGCTAAGGAACGATCCGTAGATCAACTTGGGTGTCTAAGGGGTGCCCCCCGCCCCCGTATATAAAGGAGCCAGGGGGGAGGAGGCGGCCGGCCAAGGAGGGCGCGCCAAGGGGGGAGTCCTACTCCCACCGGGAGTAGGACTCCCTTCTTTCCAAGTTGGAGTAGGAGAATGGGGGAAGGAGGAGGAAGAGAGGAAGGAAAGGGGGCGCCGCCCCCCTTCCCTTGTCCTATTAGGACTAGGAAGGGGATGGGCGCGCGGCCCCCTCCTGGCTCCTTCTCTCTTCTCCCTCGAGGCCCATGTAGGCCCAATAACCCCCCGGGGGGTTCCGGTAACCTCCCGGTACTCCGGTAAAATACCGATTTCACCCGGAACGATTCCGATGTCCAAATATAGGCTTCCAATATATCAATCTTTATGTCTCGACCATTTCGAGACTCCTTGTCATGTCCGTGATTACATCCGGGACTCCGAACAAACTTCGGTACATCAAAACTTATAAACTCATAATAAAACTGTCATCGTAACGTTAAGCGTGCGGACCCTACGGGTTCGAGAACTATGTAGATATGACCTAGAACTATTCTCGGTCAATAACCAATAGCGGAACCTGGATGCCCATATTGGCTCCTACATATTCTACGAAGATCTTTATCGGTCAAACCGCATAACAACATACGTTGTTCCCTTTGTCATCGGTATGTTACTTGCCCGAGATTCGATCGTCGGTATCCAATACCTAGTTCAATCTCGTTACCAGCAAGTCTCTTTACTCGTTATTTAATGCATCATTCCGTAACTAACTCATTAGCTACATTGCTTGCAAGGCTTATAGTGATGTGCATTACCGAGAGGGCCCAGAGATACCTCTCCGACAATCGGAGTGACAAAACCTAATCTCGAAATACGCCAACCCAACATGTACCTTTGGAGACACCTGTAGTACTCCTTTATAATCACCCAGTTACGTTGTGACGTTTGGTAGCACCCAAAGTGTTCCTCTGGTAAACGGGAGTTGCATAATCTCATAGTTACAGGAACATGTATAAGTCATGAAGAAAGCAATAGCAATATACTTAACGATCAAGTGCTAGGCTAACGGAATGGGTCATGTCAATCACGTCATTCTCCTAATGATGTGATCCCGTTAATAAAATGACAACTCATGTCTATGGCTAGGAAACTTAACCATCTTTGATTCACGAGCTAGTCAAGTAGAGGCATACTAGTGACACTATGTTTGTCTATGTATTCACACATGTATTATGTTTCCGGTTAATACAATTCTAGCATGAATAATAAACATTTATCATGAAATAAGGAAATAAATAATAACTTTATTATTGCCTCTAGGGCATATTTCCTTCAGGATCTGGTAATCTGACCTGACTGTGGAAGGACTCCATCAATGGGCTGACTCCTTTCAATGAACAATTTCCTCATTTGTTTGATATCTGTGTTGATCAGGATGGTACTATGGATAAGCTGGAATCGGTGGTGTGCGCTAATTTTTTTGTAGAAGGTTAGACTCTGGGTTAATGGAAAAGTGGTCTAACCTGCGTGACCAGGTCCATAATATTCATTTGTCAGATGACACTGATTCAGTGTACTGGAGCTTGAATACGTCTGGTAAATATACCACCAAATCCATGCATAAAAATGGCTTGCCCTTAGTAGGTGCAACTTCAGGTGGATTTGGAAAGCTAAAATCCCCCTTAAAATTCAAATATTCTTTTGGCAACTTTCACAAGATGGAATTCTTACTAGATAGGTGATGCGACAACGTAAGTGGCCTGGAACCCTGTGTGTTCCTTCTGCCAACAGATTGAAACATCTCAACATTTTTTTTGATTGCCTTGTTGCCAGAGTCGTGTGGCGATCTATTGGGGTGACACTTGGGACCGACCTATGCCCCCGAAACGGCGGGCAATTCTTTGTGTGGTGCTACTATTTCCTGCCTGGATACGAGTCTTTCTATACTGTGGCTTTGGGTGCAGTTACCTGGTCCATTTGGTTGGCTCAAAACAGTGCTACCTTTGAAAAGAAGATGATTAAATCTCCTTTCGAGATTGTTTTTATGGTGGTTTCCCTCCTTTTATATTGGGCAGATCTTCAGGCTGGAGACAACGTCAAGCATTTTCGAGCGGGAGCGGAGATGATCCACAACGGGACTCTGATGTTGATAAGAGCCTGTGATGCGACAGCCAAGATTGGAGAATGAAGATGATCTTCTCAATGACCATGTGTTTTGCTGTTCGGTGGAGGATGCCTATCAAGTGGGCTACAGTTTCCAGCTACTTGTCGTTTAAAAACTTGTGGTTATGCTGTTATCTTTTGTAATAAGTCTAGTTTGCTGGTGCTACTATGTTTTCGCCCCATAGCACTCGTTTTGATGGCGGGTGAGTGCGGTGGGTTTGTTATATTTTTCTTGAAATAGCGACTTAATTGGCCTTTTTTATCAACAAGTTGTGGTAGCAGAAACTGCATAGGAATCATCAGAGTGAATGATGTGATGCCGACAATGTTGATTTCTGAAGTCAAACAGCCCCATTCTCCTCATGTCTCCAAACCAAACATGCACTTGTCATAAAGACACAGGGGACTCACTGCGATTATGTTTGCAAATTCTTCAGTTTGAACCAACTTACTGATGGATGGAAAATACAGATTATGTTTGCGCTCTACTAGGTGTTCTTCCCTGTTCTTAGACTCGAGCGAGGCGGACGCGGCCGACTCTGGCGCCGGCACCGGAGGAGGCGATGGACCTGAGTGAATTGTTGGAAATATGAGCAATTTACCGAATAATTTTATTAACAGAAATACAAGATAAAGCATGACTAGTGTAGCAGTGATGAAACAAGTCATGTGATTTGACAAAGTGAAGGTAAATAACATCTGCATATATAATCTAGAACCGATCATCTCTAGAGCGACGGTAGATCAAGATGCATAGAGAGAAGGTAAACACATCTAGAAATGACACTAGATGAAGTTGCTTATACGACATAGAACCTAACATATGTAGGATGAAACTAGAGCCAAGAACTGTAGTAGGACTTCTAATGAAAGGAGAAGAACACGACGACACAGCAGCAGCAGATGCACTGGACATGGGGTCGGCGTCATCGCCTGCCATGTTGTCGAGGAGGTCGTGGACGTCGGGGAAGAAGTCGTCGTCCGGGAAGTAGTCGTCCGCCGACCGGATCGTCCGTGATGAAGCAGCCGAGAGTCGCGCAGAGCGCCCCCAAAACCTTATCACCCTTCTCCGTGACAGACTCAAAAGGTGCGGTTCCGAGGTTTATTGTCCCGACTCGCGGTGCACACCGCAAGCCGGGATGAGGAAGACAACGAGAGCGCAGTGCTCAGAACTTGTGGCGAGAGGAGGAAGAGATTCAGTGCGTCTCTCTGAGAGGAGCGACCTCCCTTTTATAGGCGCAAGAGAAGGAGGCGAGAGGTTGCGTCGAGAGCTGAAGCAACGGAGGGAGGCGAAGTGAACAGGCGGCACGCGAAGGGTGCGCCGTTCATATTAATTGTCCACTACCGCAAAACTTTCCAGCTCCCAAGTGACCTTTCGTATACCCGAAGTGCGTGGCAAAAATTAGACATCGGCTCGGCTCATTCCCGCGGCGCGACGCGGCGAGTCGTGACGTGGCAAGGCGAGGCGAGGCGAGGCGTGGCGTGGCGTGGCAAGGCGGGCAGCGGAGGAGGAGCGCGTGTGGATGTCCCTCTTGTTCTCATACTCGTACAAGTAGAGAAAGAACCTCCCTTATAAGGAGGTCCAACTCCCACTAGACTAGCAATGTGGGACTAAACTTTAGTAGTATCCCTTGCCTTGCACAAATGGGCTAAGTGGGCCTCTAGGATTTATTAGGAATTTCTGAAATAGTTATTGGGCTGCCCAATATAGACTAAATTCAGCAATCCCCACCAGATCCCGTGAGGCACACAGAAATTTGCCTTTGGTTCCAAAACACTGTTTTATATACCGGTATCTGCAGTGGAGACTGTTAAGTTGAACTTCCACCTAGAACTCTATGCTACACTAGTAAGCAACTTGAGCAGTGGATGGGCCTTGAACTGCAAGTTTTCTGCGAATCTAGCTTCACATAAAGCCTTGACCGATACGTGGCTACCGTGGGTCTTCCCATGGGTGGAGCTTATCGTCATACTCCGTGACCTTTCATGAGTTTACTAGAGAGAACCCTACTCTCATAGATTGCGACGTTTGACAATCAGACTCATATAGGTGTGTTCTTCAAAAGATGTTCGCAGGATAACATCTCGCTTAAATAAGCCACTTAGAACACATTAAGATATACATCAACCTGCCATGCAGTTTAGGAGAGTATTGCATCTTCATGGAGTGGTATTGTGAATAGTAAGGATACTCTCCTCTCAGTTGACCAACAGCTTGTCTTCCACATCTAATTCACGGGATCTCCGATCACAAAGAATAGGTTACCACTGTGAACAACTCATATTGTGGGTCTCATACCCATCTCCCTCGATGCATTATCTATCACATTACGTGATAAACCCTTAGTAAAAGGATCTGCCAGATTTTTAGACGTTTGGATATAATCCAATGCAATAACTCCGGAGTTTCTCATTTTCCTGACAGACTTTAACCTTCTCGAACGTGTCTTGATGACTTCATGTTATCCTTAGAGCTGTTCACTTTCGTGATCACAGTTTGATTGTCACAGTTCATAAGGATACCCGTCTTGGTTTCTCAACAACCGCAAGTCATTCAAGAGCCAGTGAAGCCAATCTGCTTCAACCGTAGTTGTATCTAGTCTTTGTGAGTTCTGCTTCCATAGTTGACCTCGTTAAGATGGTCTCGCTTGCAAGACTTCAAGAAACAGCGCCACCTCCATGAGTGAACACATATCCGCTCGTGGCCTTTATCTCATCAAGATCGAGATCCAGTTTGAGTCACTATACCCTTCAAGCACCTTTGGGTGCCCGGTGTAGTGAATTCCATAATTTGATGCCTTTCAAATAACGCAAAACTCTTTCTAGAGCTTTCCAATGCACATCTCCCGGTTTTGAGACAAACCGGCTCAGCTTGCTAACAGCAAACAAGATGTCGAGTCTTGTAGCAGCTAAGTACATAAGCGAGCCAATAATCGAGAATACTTCAATTGATCTCTAGCAATTCTTCGATTCTTTCAAGCAAAGACGCTAGCATCATATGGTGTTGGAGAGGGCTTGCAGTCACTATAGCCAAAGCGACTCAAGATCTTTTCCACGTAGTGAGATTGAAGCAATGTAATCCCACCATCATCATCTCTCAACAACTTGATGTTCAGAATGACATCAGCCACTCCTAAATCCTTCATCTCAAAACAACGAGATAAGAAATCCTTGACCTCCTTAATAACATTCAGATTTGTTCCGATAATCAGTATGTCATCAACATACAAGCAAAGCATAACTCCTTCGCCCCCACCATGGCGACAGTACACACATTTGTCAGCTTCGTTCACAACAAAGCTGCGGCTGTTAAAGTTCTTCGAACTTCTCATGCCATTGTTTGGGTGCTTGCTTCATCCATACAAAGACTTGACAACTTGCACACTTTCCCTTCCTGACCATCTATTACAAACCCATCTGGTTGTTCCATATAAATTTCCTCATCCAACTCTCCATTTAGGAAAGCAGTCTTAACATCCATTTGATGAACGAGAAGACCATGTGAGGCAGCTAGTGAAAGTAGAACTCGAATAGTGGTCAGTCGAGCCACAGGTGAGTAAGTATCAAAGAAGTCTTCACCTTCCTTTTGGGTATAGCCCTTAGCCACGAGCCGAGCCTTGTACTTTTCAATAGTACCATCAGGCCTAAGCTTCTTCTTGAATACCCATTTGCATCCTATAGGTTTGCACCCATAAGGACGATCAGTTATCTCCCAAGTTTCATTCGCCAAGATGGAATCCATCTCGCCATTTAACTGCTTCCTTCCGAAGAGTCAAGCATCTTCATATGCATAGGCCTCTGAAATAGAACTGGAGTATCATCTATGAGATACACAAGAAAATCATCACCAAAGGACTTTGCAGTCCTCTGTCTCTTGCTCCTAGTAGGAACTTCATTGTTTTCCTCCACAGAACTTTCAAAGTGTTCCATCGAAATGGCAGGTTCAGTAATTGAAACTGGTTCCTGATTCGATGAACTAGGCATCTCCTGATTAGATGAGGTAGCCATATCCTTCATGGGAAAGATATCTTCAAAGAAAGTCGCATCATTCGACTCCATGATCGTACCAACGTGCATGTCCGGTACCTCAGATTTTACAACCAAGAATCTATAGCCAATGCTATGAAAAGCATATCCCAGAAAACACAATCCACGTCTTTGGTCCAAGCTTCCGCTTCTTTGGAATTGGAACATTGACTTTCGCCAAACAACCCCATGTTCGCAGACAAGAGAGCTTTAACCTTTTCTTCTCCCATTCCTCGAATGGAGTTATTTCTTTGTTCTTTGTGGGAACTCGATTTAGGACATGACATGTTGTCAATATCGCCTCCCCACCATGCCTTGAGAGACCCGATGTGTCTAACATGGCGTTAACCAAATCAGTTAGAGTACGGTTCTTTCTTTCGCCACCCCATTTGGTGAGGTGAGTAGGGAGGCGTCCTCTCATGGATTATACCATGTTTCACACAAAAGCATCAAATTCATTGGAAAAATACTCTCCACCACGGTGGGACCTAAGCCTCTTGATTTTTCGATCAAGTTGGTTTTCCACTTCAGCTTTGTAGATCTTGAAAAGTTCAAAGCCTCATCCTTAGATTTCAGAAGATACACACAGCAAGTATCTAGTGGAGTCGTCAATTAACGTCATGAAATATTTCTTTCCACCTTTTGTCAAAATACCATTCATTTCACATAGATCTGAATGTATAAGTTCTAGTGGTGCAAGATTTCTCGTCTCCATGATCACGTGAGATTTACGAGGTTGCTTAGCTTGCACACACACTTGACACTTAGATCCCTTAACGGTGGTGAAACTAGGGATTAAGTTCAATTTAAGCTAGTCGCGACATGCAACCAAAGTTAACATGACAAAGTCGTGAATGCCACACATTTGATTCACTATTGTTGCAAATATGATTAACAACTTTATTGCAAGCGTCGATAAGGATAAACGAAACAGGCCTCGACTCATAGCCTTTACCGACAAAGGTTCCATACTTGGATATTACAAATTTATTCGACTCAAAGACAAGCTTATAGCCATCTCTACACGTAAGAGATCCGCTAACAAGATTTTTATTGACGGAGGGACATAATGCACGTTCTTCAGCGACGATCTTACCCAAGTAAACTTCAGATCGACCGTGCCAACACCACGAACGAAGCACTTGAACCGTTGCCCATCAGCACGGTTGAAGTCCCCGCGATCCGATAAGACGAAAACATGGAAATATCACCGCATACATGCACATTAGCACCGTGTCAATTAACCAATCGGAGAATGACATACTGAAAGAATAGTGGAAATATACCATACCCAACATCCTTCATGTCAATGTCTCCGATGACAACATTAGCGGTCTTGCCGCCTTTCCCAGGATTACGCTTGTCATAGCGATTGGGGCAACTAGGAGCCCAATGATCAGGATCTCCACACACATGACAAGCACCTTTCTTCTTGCCATTCTTCTTCTTGAAGTTCGTGTGTTGCACAGCCTTGTTCTTCCCATCAAACTTTGCTTTACCATCAAACTTGCCCTTGTTCTTGAACTTGTGGGGCTGGAAGTTCTTCTTCTGTACCACATTGGCACTAGATCCTCCTTCAATACCTCGAGCACGTGAGTCCTTTGCTCTCGCCTTTTCTTCCACATCAAGAGTGCCAATGAGATCCGGGACGGAAAACTCCTGCCTCTTATGCTTGATGAAGTAGCAAAGTTCCTCCATGAAGGAGGAAGCTTAGTGATGATACCCCGCAACAAACTTGTTCGGTGGCGCACAACTGAAGTGCTCAAGTTCTCTAGCAAATGATCAGTATCTCGTGAGCCTGCTCAACCACGGGCGCTCTTGGTCATCCTGTAATCATAGAATTGCTCCATGATGTACAGCTCGATGCCGACATCCGAGACCCCAAACTTGGCCTCGAGTGCATCCCACATATCTTTTCCATTATCAATTGGCGATAAGCATCAACTATGTTCTCTCCAAGAACACTCAAGAGAGCAGCCTTAAACAGAGTATCCATTTTCTGAAAAGTTTGTGCTTGTTGAGCATCAAGCTCTCCTTCAGGTTTGCCAAGAGTGGCGTCATAGCAACTCATGGTTTGAAACCATAAGACTGCTCTCACGCGCCACCTCTTATAGTGGATACCCTCAAACATAGGAGGTCTCATGGAAGCAGCAAAACCATTCGAGGTAAATTGCCTATAATAAGGTTTTTGGATTGTTGGAAATATGAGCAATTTACCGAATAATTTTATTAACAGAAATACAAGATAAAGCATGACTAGTGTAGCAGCGATGAAACAAGTCATGTGATTTGACAAAGTGAAGGTAAATAACATCTGCATATATAATCTAGAACCGATCATCTCTAGAGCAGACAGTAGATCAAGATGCATAAGAGAGAAGGTAAACACATCTAGAACAGACACTAGATGAAGTTGCTTATCGACATAGAACCTAACATATGTAGGATGAAACTAGAGCCAAGAACTGTAGTAGGACTTCTAATGAAAGGAGAAGAACACGACGGCACAGCAGCAGCAGATGCTTGGACTTGGGGTCGGCGTCCTCGCTGCCATGTTGTCGAGGAGGTCGTGGACGTCGGGAAGAAGTCGTCGTCCGGGAAGTAGTCGTCGCGACCGGATCGTCCGTGATGAAGCAGCCGAGTGGTCAGAGCGCTCCCCAAAACCTTATCACCCTTCTCCCGTCAGGACTCAAAAGGTGCGGTTCGGAGGCCTCTTGTCCCGACTCGCGGTGCACGCCGCAAGCCGGGATGAGGAAGACAACAACAGCGCAGTGCTCGAGAACTTGTGGCGAGAGGAGGAAGAGATTCAGTGCGTCTCTACGAGAGGAGCGACCTCCCTTTATAGGCGCAAGAGAAGGAGGCGAGAGGTTGCGTCGAGAGTGAAGCAACGGAGGAGGCGAAGTGAACAGGCACGCCGAAGGTGCGCCGTTCATATTAATTGTCCACTACCGCAAAACTTTGCAGCTCCCAAGTGACCTTTCGTATACCCGAAGTGCGTGGCAAAAATTAGACATCGGCTCGGCTCATTCCCGCAACCCGCGGCGCGGCGCGGCGCGTCGTGGCGAGGCGGGCGGCGGAGGAGGAGCGCGCGTGGATGTCCCTCTTGTTCTCATACTCGTACAAGTAGAGAAAGAACCTCCCTTATAAGGAGGTCCAACTCCCACTAGACTAGCAATGTGGGACTAAACTTTAGTAGTATCCCTTGCCTTGCATAAATGGGCTAAGTGGGCCTCTAGGATTTATTAGGAATTTCTGAAATAGTTATTGGGCTGCCCAATATAGACTAAATTCCAGCATGAATAGCATGCATGAAACTACCACTTTTCGCGTTATGGTTTCAAAAAACTACCGAAAATTTGTTTGTGACTGATAACTACCACTTTTGGCGTCGGCTGTTTCAAAAAACCTAAAACGCCTGTTGCTAAGAAATTAAACCAGTTTATGACAGGTCAGGCCCGCACCTAAACTAACCGTCAGTTTGACCGTTTTTTTGACTGTTAGCTGACATGTGGGGCCCACATGTCAGTGTCTCTTCCTCATAAAAAACAATTGGGTCCCTGTAAATGTTTCAAAAATGCAGTTGGATCCCTGTAATATTTTGAAAAAAGCAATAGAGTCCCTCCCATGGCAGTGCGCCCGCGCCGTGCTCACGGGCCAGCCGCCACTGCGAGGAGCTCGCTGGCGAGCAGCCATGGCGCCGCTGCGGAGTTCCCTTCCGTCACTCGTCGTCGTCTTGTACGCGTAGGGTGCGGGGTGGACGCCTCCGTCGCCCTGCGGGACGCCGCCATGGAGGACCTTGTCCAAGGAGGCCTCCTGCCGGAGTTAGCCGCCCGTGCCGCCCGCAGCCGCGACCAACCTCCGCCTGGACCTTGCCGGAGTTAGATGCGGGGCAGGGCCTCTGGCCATGGCTCTAGCCTCCAGGCCGTAGAGGAGGGCGCTTCGGGCTCCTCCAGGTGGGCGACGGCATCGGTCCAGGCGGAGCTCCTTGCCGGCCGCGCCTGCTGCTCGTATTGCTCCTTGCCGACTGCGCTGCTGCTCCTTGCCGCCGCGCCTGCTGCTCTTCGTTGCCGGCCGACGCAGAGGGGCGCACCGCTGTGCACTGGCGAGAGGGTGCTGCCGCGTGCAATGGAGAGGCGCACCGCCGCCCTACTGGAGGCCGTGCCCCGGCCAGAGGAGGAGAGGGAGGAGGAGGGTCGGCCGGTGGGAGGAGGGCTAGCTCACGGAGAGGGGGAGAGGGAGGAGGGGCGGCCGGTGCATATCCGACGGGCTCGCGTGGAGGGAAAGAAAGAGATAAGGGAGGAGAGGAAGGAAGAGATAACTGACATGTGGCCCTCACGTGTCAGTTAACGGTCAAACTAACGGTCAAATAGACGGTTTGTTTACGAGTTGGCCCGACCTATCATAAACCAGTTTAATTTCTTAGCAACGGGGGTTTTGGCTTTTTTGAAACAGCCGACGCCGATTCTGATAGTTATTAGTAACAAACAAAATTTTGATAATTTTTTAGAACCCTAACACGAATTGTGGTAGTTTTATGCTATTCACTCCATGGACCTGAACCTGGGTTTGGGCGGCGGCGTGGCCGGGGAGGAGGGGAGATGAGGAGGGTTCGCGGGGGCGCGCGCGGCTGCTGCTGCTGCTCCCGCCGCCGTCCAAGAAGAAAGGGAGCAAGACTGCACGAACATTTTGTTTCGGGTCGGGAGTCGTATTGGGTGCGTGCCAGGTCGAACTGCCCTGCGGTAGGTGCACGGTGCATACGCGCGCGAGCACGGTGGCTCACCTGGCCGTCAATGTTCTTCTGTGGGAATAAATCATCAAAAGAAAAGGTGTATTCCGATGGGCATATAAGCTTGGCTTGTGTCTTTTTTGTCTCATTTTGACTATTATTTTTATCTTTAAACACAATACAGACGCAGGCGCCCATATGTGTTGTATGTCATAAAGAAAATCCAAAAGTAGTGATACGGTTTTTCTAAAAAAAGTTATTATTAGAGTAAATAAAATCAAACAACCCTTCTATACCCACACAACAATTACACCCACAAACCGATAGAAGTAGAATGTTCAAGACATTAACATCATGATGTGATATGGTCTTTCAAATGTCATTTTGGCCACTATTTTTTCACAGTAGTGTACGTATGGTACTTAGTAATCCATGGTACCATTTAAAATAGTTTTGAAGATATTATGTGTGTATGTGTGCGCATGAGCATGTGGTGTTGGTGTGTGTGTGTGTGTGTGTGTGTGTGTGTGGGCGCGCACTTGGTAACATCTCTTTCATCTTCAGAGTCTACCACCACCAACAGGTGGTCGTTATTCACAATTTCAACTCAATTGTTCCTTGTGTCACGCGTGACATCATTCATAGATTCAAAAACATATTCTTCATGCTCTTCATGCCTTGCCTCTTATATTCTAATCATGGGGAAACAATAACTTATGCCTCCCCACCACATCTCATCAGTGCACTCATCAGTGGAAGTGCACCACTAGTGAGAAGATGACTATAAGTATGTGGAAACCAGTCGACTTAGGGCTAATCTACAATAGTGATTCATTTGTGATTCCCGGTGCCTTCTTTTCCTAGACCTACAAATTCCAGTTCATAGCATGCAGAGATACAACAAATAATGGATGGATTGGAATTGGATAATTCGAAAACAAAGAAATAAAATGACAAATAAGCTATTCGTCATTTGCTTAGAGAATTGTTGCTTTTTATAAGAGAAGTGTGTGGTAGGGAATGACATGAGCTGAATGGTCCTCCAGTAGATCAGTAGGCGAGAATCCCTTTATTATGTGATTGGTCCTAAGGTTGGTTGCAAGCCATGAGAGCCTTAAAGTAATGCATTTAATTGCATTTTATTTTTTAAAGGGAATTGCATCGATCATTTCTTTGCTTCAAAATGATGCACCTAGACAACATACAATGTATCAATACAAATTTCAAGAAGAACAAAGCCCAACCAATCATCTCCTTTTTCTGTGGGAAAAACTTTCAATCTATTCATGACTGTACAGAAAACACGAGAAGTAAAGAAAATTACATCCATGCATGTAGACCACCTAGCGACGATTACAAGCACTGGAGTGCTCGTTATCACCCCTCCCTCGTCGGAGCCGTGAAAAATCTTGTTGTAGTAGACAGTCGGAAAGTCGTCGTGCTAAAGCCTTAATGGCTCGACGCACCAAAACAACAACAACCGCTAATGAAGAGAAGCGTACATCTAAATTATCCAACTTGTAGACACATGAATGTTGACGAACGAAGATGGGATCCACCGAAAACAAGAACTGATCAAATCTTGCGAGATCCGTCGAAGGCACACCTTCACACGCCCTCCAACGACACGAGATACACCGCCGGGACGCGGGCTAGGCGGGGAGAATCTTGATCCAACTTCAGGGAGACGTTGTCGCTTCACCTTCCCAAGAAGGACACAAACCCTAAATAGATAAAAAAGAAACGCCTATAAACGATGCATGAGTCTCCCGCTGGCAAGGGCCTGGATCCATCGCGCCTTCATGGTCCTAAGGCCATAAGAGACGAGACAGATCGACGGCGGCGCCAACGGGAGGCGGGGAAACCATAAACTCCTTGGGGCCTTTCTTTATTTGTAGGAAGAAAGAAAACCCGACCATCTCCCTCTCTCCTTCTTCAGCCCTCAAAGAAAGAGAAGTGAACCAAGTAAAACAAATGTTATCTAGTAAATTATCATGTGGTGATCGCATCGATACTCGTAGCACAAAATTGTCATTTTGGTGTTACGTGAAGGATTCCATTCGCATGAGGCGGCCGCGTGGAAGGTCATCGCGGCGTCGGAGGGCTAGTGGCTTGAAACCCTATCCCCTGCTCGTGCTCGTTCAATGGAGGAAAGGAGGAAGTGGTTATGTTTGAGACGGGAGCTGCGGGGAGTAGGATCGAATCTGTAAGTGAGTGGCAAGGTGGGTAATTTTGCTTAGAAGTTGCTTTCGCAACCATGGAAGTTGGTGTTACCAAGATGTGGAAAATGCTCTAAGATGAATCTCTAGCTTTTCAAAATCTACTCTGAGCAGGCGACCTTTGGTCTAGATGCTTTTCCAAACCAGAAGTTGGCTTAGAAGTCAAACCAAACGGACCCTTAGATAAATCATGCCCATCTGTTTATAGTTACGAAAGCCACCCACTAACATGAACTAAAGCACATATCACCACTGGATGATTTTATTCAGAAGAAAAAAGAGCAAAAAATACTGAATTTCCATATAAAACTAAAGGAAAGCCTAACTGCAATATGACATGAGCTCCCATCAACAAACTATTTTGCAAGTCCCATAACTGGACATTAGATCATATACCCTAATTTTTAGTGACTTACTTGCATATTCATTGTTTTTCAAATTTTTTGATTGAAACACACACTTCGAATAAACATACGTGCACAAGCTTTTGGATCGTGAATATTTTTATAGTCAGACTAATGCGCCGGTTGTAAGAGATGTTTTATATATGAAATAGGAGAATAGAGTTGTGTGAATATACTACTCATCCACTACTAGAATTGACGTTTATGCCGAGTTCCGAACAAACTCGGCAGAGCACATCTTGTACTCGATGAAATTTTCACCGAGTGCCAAACTCGGCGTAGCTAGCGCACTCGGCTGGAAGGGGCCCAACAATCGTTAATACTGTCGAGTGGGTTCTATCGAGAACCCAGTGAAAATATCAACAATGTTGACCGAGTTCTTGCCCGAAAACTCGGCGAACCTCACCGTCAGAATGAACGTGCCGTTAACAGACTGGCCACGTGGCACAAAAGTTCACCGAGTTTTTTCATGTAAAATTTGGCGACGCCTCACCAATAGAAATAATCCACGTGGCAGAACGCATTGCCTAGTACAAAAAAAATCTGCCGGGTTCATCATTCAACAGAACTGGGCAATTTGTTAGTCGAGTTCCACACTCGGAAAACACCTAACCAGTTAGGGCATGCCATGTGGCACAACATTATTACCCAGTGCCAAACTTCGCCCGGTTCTTAGAACATGAACTGGGCAAAGAGTTTGCCGAGTATGCAACTCGGCATAAACGTGTGTTTTTTTTAAATAAAAAGGTATGGCTTTAACCAGAGGGGGGGGGGTTGGGTGTTTTAAATAGCCGTGCATTTACTCCAGAAGCTCTCTTTGTGAAGCAGACAAACAATTGTTTGTTGTGTAACACGATAGTTCAACACCTTCACAAAGTGAGGATTGATGGATGTAATCACATTCAGAGAGAGTTTTTAAATCATTTTCCACCGTGGAGAGGCCGCTCGAGCTTGTCTTTACCGACGAGGGCGGGGCGAGGACGCTCTCCGACCTCTGCACTTCCGAGGACTCCGAGTACCTGAGGTTCCAGGAAGGGACGCTTTCCCCCCGGCCAATGAGGACGACGACGCAGAGGAGGCGGAGGACGAGGAGCACGATCACGGCGAGGAGGAGGAGGCAGAGGAGCTATATATTGTGGTTTTTATGCAGTACTTTAATTAGATGAAATGGTACGAGCTAAGCGTTGTCGGATCCTTCAGAGAATGAAGTAGTGAGTGCAAATTAAAAGATATAACATATTTCGCGAAATAGGGCAGTATGGATCGACGGAGCTTAATGAAATGATGGAATAGCCAGTATGGACCTATGGAGCTTAATTAATGAAATGATAATTTTTTTTCTCAAAACAGGCATGTGCATGGATGGATCGGAGAATGAGTAGTGAGTGCAAATTAAAAGATAAAATATTTCTCGAAATAGGCAGTATGGACCGACGGAGCTTAATGAAATGATTCAAAAAAGACTAGACCAGTCAGCAATGCACTCAATGATGGATACGATCTGTAACTATGAAAGTTATCTGCTTATCATATACAGAGAAATTTCATAGTGACAGTCATATCCAGCACAAAGTGTAATGCTTGCCCTAGCTTAGTGTATCTAAACGAAGTGAGTATTTAAGCTGGTCCGGTCACTCCTCAAGAAGCAAGGTGGGACTAAACCACCAGCTATGTTTGCTGAGTTCTTCCTTTCAGCAACTCGGCAAAGCTACGAACCGTGGAATTCCGATAAAAAGAAGAATATTTGAAAATGTTTCAAGTACAAGCCAGGAAAAGAAGACCTCAGAGCACATTAACGGTATTAATTAAACAGTCACTATGATTCAAAAAAGACTAGACCAGTCAGCAATGCTCACTTTGTGAGGGATACAAACTGTCATCATGAATTTTCTCACTTTTAGGCAGAGAAGATTCATAGTGACAGTCATATCTTCCACAAAAGGTGCAATGATAACCGTAGCTTACTGTTTATGGACGAGTGGCAATTTAACTGGTCCCGCCACTCCTCAAGAAACGAGGTGGGATTAAACCACCAGCTATGTTTGCCGAGTTCTTTCTGTCGGGAACTCGGAAAAGATATGTCCCCTCGAATTACGTTTTAAAAAAAGTAAGTCATAGAAAATGTTTACGGAGTTGCTGTCAGAAGGAACTGGGCAAACGAAGAGCACCGTCACGGCTCCGTCGCTTGCTACAAGGCGTGGCCCACATGTCAGTGTCTGCCGGGTTTTTTTTTTCGTCCGGTACTCGGTGAAATTGATATTCTGTCGACTTTATTTTGTTCGCCGAATCGTTTTGCATCAAAACCTGGCAAAGGCACAACTCCGCCGAGTTTGCTTATTGCTGCCGAGTAGGATTTTGGATCAAACTCGGCAGACAGAAGTTCGCCGAGCTCCCGATAAAATAAACCCGGCGAACTCTTGGAACTCGGGACAAAACCAGATTCTAGTAGTGATCCCTCTGCAAACAAATGTAATAGAGTTGTAGAAACTGGTGACATCGGGACAGCAGCGTTGCTTTGGCAGCGGGCGTAGACGAGATTTTTAGACGAGACACACGAGGGCGGCATGCACATCCCTAAGTACGCCCCGCTTTGTCTGCAGGCTGCACTTCGGGCCTATATAAAGCCTTGATAAAGCAAAGCACGCCAGACAAGCTAGCTGATAAACCCAAGCAGCAGCGAGGAGCTCAATCACCATGGCGGGCACCACCAAGGTCGCACTGGTTTTGGGCATTGTTCTAGTTTTTCTGCAGGTGTCGCGCGCCGTTTCCGGGCGCCCTACTGTCACCGAAGGCAAGTTTGAACTTCGACAGAACGTCCCGGCGACGATGACGGTGAACGGCTTCCAGCAAGGAGAGACAGGCGGCGGGCCGGCGTCGTGCGACGGTCAGTTCCACAGCGATGATGAGTTCATAGTGTCGCTGTCGTCGGAGTGGTACGCCGACGGGGCCCGGTGCGGCAAGCTCATCCGCCTCGCCAACTCAGGCAACATTCACATTAGCGCCAGGGTCGTCGACGAGTGCGCCGGCTGCGACAACGAGGTCGGCGCGTCGATGCATATCTGGAAGAACTACAATCTTGACCCCAGTCTCGGCCAGGTGGAGATCAAATGGTCCGACGTGCCGGATCAAGTTAACTGAACTTAATCAAATTATTTAAGATGGTCCATCAAATGCTAGCTAGCTGGTCCACGCGGCCTAAATCAAATTAACTGAACTTAAGCATGCATGCATGCATCCATGGTGTCAGTCCATCGGTGGATCAAGTTATTTGCTTTCTAGTTTCAACTTTCAAGTCTGTATTTGTAACTGGGGTACGCCTTAGCCCCTTAATGTCTCAGCGTCGTTACTATTTGCCCGGCCGTCTTCGGAGCAGAGTACGTACGTACGTAGCTGAATAATTATGTAATAAACTACTCTCTCCGTGGAGCCCTGTATCTTTTTTTTAGCATGTTAGGGTTATTGCCCTAGGCGTGTTGAATTGCATTATATATAGGGAAATGATTAGAATCATCAGGCCGATTCTATGCTCCGCGTCCGCTGCGTGGAGAGCCTGCCATATGTTGGACCAGTCCCACACACCGCAAATCTCAAGATTTTGCAACATCATCCATGTTTCAGGATCATGTACTAGAATGTTGTAGTGGCAACTCGATGGTGCACACATTTTTTTTTTGCAACATAACGTCTATTGTAAAAAATAATCTGCAAGATAAGTTCTGTTGCAAAAAAAAAAAAAAATACAACACAATTTTTGCTACAAATATTTTCTGCAACATGACCTCTGTTACAAAACTATTTGTTTGTAGACTCCAAGTAAATGTAAAATGCCAAATCAACCTCCTATCCATTCTATCCACTGAACACAAGCATTGAGCGACGCTAGAAGCGAATTTATGTAATGTTCGTCCAAAGCATCGTCCAGGGTGCTTACTACCATCTGCCCCTCTTTGTATTCTGTTCGCACCATCCATGCCACATCCAGAAATTCGCATCGATTTCTGTAACCACATAGATAGTTTATCAATCTTTCTTAAGCGTGAGCAAATAGAGTTGCAAGATACCAATTGCATTCACCCAGCATACATATCCCAATGTAGATCTTATAGATTCCTAGCGAAATGTCCATCAGACTCACCCTGAAAATTTTAGCACAATGATTTCAGGTGACACATTCTCAAAATTAGTTTATTTTGTGATGGCACATGCAGCAGTAAAATAGAACATCACACACCTAGAGTATCATAATATCTGAATCAATTTACACATATTCCCGGCATCAGCCTCGGCGTAATCTACTGCTTCGAGGGTCAGCTAAAAATTCAAATGATGACATCACCTCTTCGTCCACCCCGGAGCATCGGGGTTCACCTCCACCATTGATTCTTACGACTGATATCAATAAATAGAGAAGAATTATACCAACTTGTAAGAAGCACCAGGGATTTCTCAACTACTTTATGATTCCTCCATGTATCCGAATTGATCACATTCACTCGAGACATCCATAGACATGCTTTAAGATCATACTTCCTCTTCTTGCCCAGGAGATTTCTAACTTGAGCCAGTCTTACATCAAAAAAATTCAACAACACCATTTACCTTGTCCCCATATCAAGATTTCAACAAGAATGGCAAACCACATTGAATAACCATGTCATAATACAATACAATCACCTCCGTTAGATCCTTGAATATTTCAGTCGCAAGAAATATGACTGAACAATGTCAAGTATTCCATTCTTCTGTCGTTGTCACTCAGTGCTACTGATAAAACATGAAACTTGGGAAACACAACTCTCGCTTACTTTATTTTGGTAGCTTCTCAAGAACTATTTCTTCATAGTTTACAACAAGAGGAGAGTTGCCTTTGTATGAATTTTCATGGCAAACCAATATTTCATGCCATATATTTCTGGCTCATGAAAGAAGACCACCAAGAACATTAGAAATGCCATTATCAAAATATAAAAGCAAATTAATGACTGTAAATATCACTCACATACTTTAGAACTGACAGTTTTTGACTTGATGAGGTATTACAAATAAACATAGTGTCTATGGAATGGGTTATTAAACTCGACAAACGTAGACACATGCAAACTTTGTTCAGACCATCACACAATTAGATTTCTTGGTAGTTCATGATATGTGTGCCATGTCCCAAATTGTCTTAGTTGGTAGTTACTTGTACAAGCCAGGATGCACTAATCTTAAGTTTCTTCCCTAGTCCAACTGTTATTGTAAGGAAGAATGTTTTTAACTAGTCACAGACTGGCAAAATATTTGCCATGCATATCGTCATAATAAAAGAAAGAGATAAGTATGTTATTATAAACTATTTTTTATTGATATGCCTATTCCATGTATTATCTTAATATCTCACAGTTATGCTCCTGCCTTGTTGTGCATGTGAGTATATACTGTCAAATTTTAACTTTTCATGTCACTGATATGATAGAAACTTCATTATGGTGATGCTTCCATCGTAGCTTTAGATCAGACACACTAAGGAAGAAAAAACCTGCTAGCAGTATCACATCAAGTGCATGAACAACCAAATGAACACTAATATTTCAACACTGTTGCAACCAAAAGGAAGAGGAAGAGGAGGTTTTTTGGAAAATTTGAAGCCAAGTTTCCACATCAAGTGTTAAGAGGTAAGAAACAAATCACTTGTTCTTTTCTCCATGATCCCATTCCTACAACACTAAGACCCTCTATTTTTCCTCTTCCTCGCCTATTGTCAAAGTCCTGCCATCTAAATTTGTACATAGACTATTTTGCTTCCCCTATTATTTAAGATAAATGTGCAAGCCAATAAGGAAGGGGAAGGAGCACCCAAGAACAATAGGAATGGGAGGCATTGGAAAAACACATAACTAGATCTCTACTTGTTAGGAGGGGAAATCTAGAAAGCTCTTGTTTTCCTCAATGTTCCCATTCATACTAATCTTGGACCCTCTCATTCTTCCTCTTCCCGGCCCACCCTTCACAACTAACTCCAAAAACATGAGAATTTGAAAGAGCATCTTGAGATGTTGCATGCTAGGACTAGGGTATAAGTAGATAGAGGTGCATAGTTGTTGGTGTAGATCTTCATATGAGTTAAGCACACACCTACTGCGCGATGAAACATGGGACATAATAGTAAGTCATAGTGGGGCGATGAAACCTGAGTGCTTTGTTCTCGATACATGTGGAACATGTGTTGTAATTATGAACCAACACTTGTAGTTGTGGGGAGTTGATCTTCTTCAATTCCTTATATATCAACGTATCCAAAAACCAACAGTTTAGCGCAACCATGATGTGTTAATTTAGGAAAGGTAAAAGACAATGAGGCCAAATTCATCATTCATGTAAGGGAAATGTAGATTGTCACATGTGAGGTGAGTACCATTATCATAAGATTGGCACCTAGGAGATGAATACCCTTGTACTGCAGTAACGGTGATGCTCAATCTTTCGCTGCCCACTAACCAATAAATTTTTTGAAAAGAAACTCTTTCCCATAATTAATGGCAAAGGGAAAAAAATAAAATTTAAGCAAAGGGTACAACCTAGAAGTATAATGTCCAAAGACAATCCCGTGTAGGAAAATAAATTTCTTGTACTGTATAGTCCATGCTAAACTCTTTCATGTATGTTCATCGTGCTTGAAGCTAGGCATCTTCTGCTAACAAATTTTCTCTAGAGAGAACATAAGAGCCAAATAATTCTTCCTAGTGCTGATTAATTTTAATTTTTTGTTACATATATGTTTTTTATTTGCACACACCATGATGACTACAACATCGCGGTATTACTTTCCGAAGCTCAAGGACGTTGTGACGGAAGTATTCAGCATGCAAGGAGTTAAATGAAGTTATATAATGTCAACCACGTGTTTTGACTCTCCTTTACCACAATGCATATCCTCTTTTTTAGAAAAGGGAGAGTTTTACTACACTGTAGACTCTGCATTCAAAGCACACAAGTGTTTGTTATTTACTTAATGGAATGTAAATACGCTCCAATGTTTAGTGAGATGTCAATAAGTTAAATTTGGAATTATGGATCCATTTGAAACTAATGAAGGAAGGTGATCGCAATTTAGGACTTTTTCATGGTTATACTTGAAACTTTTATTGAACATTGTTTGCATAATTTTTAAGAGGTTGTGTATGTATGTGTGTAGGCCGAAAAAAAAAAAGTAAAAAGCATCTACAGACAATATGAAAGCTCGGTCTTAAATACGATTTGAGTCCGTTTGAGTTCGGAGAGTTGAAATTGTATTTCATTTATTTTGGTTAGGTGGTTGTCGTTTTTCAAATAATGAAAAAATGTGGATTCTACTTACAACTAATTTCATGGGTTTACTCAAAATCGGTACTGAACAACCTTATTACGGAGTTAAAGATGTTATGCGTGTATAGATGCAAGCCAAGAGGAAGAGAAGGAGCATTTAAGAACATTATGAAAGTGACATGCATTAGGAAAAACACAATGTTATATCTCATCCCCAAATTGTAGTGGAGGATAAAGAATTATAGTTGTCCTCGTGGTCATTGCTTCTAAAATTTTCCTACTTGTGGTACACTACTGAGACCCTTCACGACCATCCATGTAGGTTTGCTTGTTTTGTTTTTTCTTTGTTTTGTAGGGAGGATTTTTTTCACCAAGTAAATTATATGAGCAAAAAGTAAGAGGAAGGAGAATCTAAGATCCGGAATGGGAGGCATCAAAAACATCAGACAATTTCCCCCCTCCCATACTAGAGGAGGAATTACTGTTTCTTCATGTTCCCATCCTACACCTCTTAGACCCACTTCTTTCTCTTCCCTGCTCCTGCTCCTTGCGTACGATTACAAGATTTTCTGATTTGGATGTACAAACTTTCCAACAACTTATAGAGATATTTGGTGTACCTAATATCGACATCCACTGTCCTAATCTAATGTTGTGAACAATGAAGTACATGTGGGTTGGTGCATTGAGGTCATGCACAAATGCAATATGGTTATGTATGGTATTTATTTAGAGACATTACAACTATGCAGTTTTCCAGCCGTATCAGACCACTAGCAATTTCGGTCGTTGGATCCACCATATTGAGCATTTTCGGCCGGTCGATACTCTTTCAATTCTGCACAGAGCACTAAACATCATGGTTCGGTCCCCCGGTAATGATTTCGGCTGGCTGCTATTTAATTGGGCCTAATTGGCTCATGTATGTACCTGTTTCTCCCTTCACTAGATTGGTAAGGGAAAAACAACGCCCTCGTTTTGTCCGCCCAAGTCCAAGTGTATCCTTTGAAAGATGCGAGGGACAGGGTCACCTCGCTGAACAAAGCCAACAGATGGTGGTGGGGGAAGTGAACCATCGGTTGTCTATTGCCTATTGGAGTCCACCCGTTGTTTGTTGACTGGTTGAGGAAGTGAATCACACACCATTAGTGGCAATCGATGTGCACCACGCACGGGTCAATTACCATGCCGACTCATGATCTTATGTTACTCATGTGCCTGCATATAATCTCGTGTCCCGCGGGCTACTCCTTACCCACTCCCTTCTTACTTCCATAGAACCTTCTCTCGCAAGAATGGTTGACCCTTAATTATTCCCATTTTGCCAGTTTTCCCTTGACCGTACATCCACTCTTTCCCCCAAATCTTCAATGAATTTTATAATTTATTCTTACGGATGGTGTTCTTTCAACTTCCAAACAAACATAGGTTCCCTAGCTAGGTTCTTCTCTAATGACTGGTTTGATGGTGATGCAATGCTTACAACTTTGGTGATTATTTTCCTGAGAATATGATAGTTGAATCCCCACAGCTCAAAATTGCATGAAGTACTAATGGCTACATTGTGAGATTATCTTCTAGTTACTTAAAATGCTCATAGTTATGAAAGCATTAAAAAAATTGTGAATTTTGGGAAGGATTAGTGCAGGATTAAGCGAGGTATCTACGTCACATCTAAGGCCTCGATTGGATTATCTTATTTCAAATTTTCAGGTAGATACCGATGTAAAGAAAATAAGGTGGACTTATGATACACATTTGGTTGATCATGTTTAAGCTGTAACATACACCCATAAAGAGAACAATTCACTTAATTACACCCCCTCCCAACCAGTTGTTTTTCCCCACCCAGACTCCTCTCGAGCCCCTTTAAAATACTGGGTTTTTTTCGTGGAGTGGTGGAAATAATACACCGGTATGGATTTTATAGTCACAACCATTTGTTTGCCTTCCAAGCGGGGTCTAATCTTCTGCATCGCTAGTTATGTGTGTGTTTTCACATGCACGTTGCTTGATCAAATGTTTCCTTTGTATTGATATGTTACAACAGTGGCATATATTTCCCCAGAAATAAACAATGTCATAATTGTGATAATTGTCAGGGTGTCAGGGCATCTCCAATGCCGACCCTCAATCTGCCCTCATATGTCCGGACCGGGCGGTTCAGACGCATTTTTCCATTCAACAGGGTCCTATATCGGCCTGCTGAGTTGTCCAGATGCACTTATTCCTGCAAATTGAAAGCAAAGTTGGGGGCGGGAGTCCGTACAGCAACCACGTAGGACTCCTACACCCCTGGCCCACGGAATCCCCCTCCCTGTCCCATTTTCTTCCAATCCTCCCCTTCTCCCCTTCTTTTTGCATCCTCACCCTCCTCCTCCTACGACGCCCTTGTAATTATTTGGCCGCCACAGATATTGTCAGACAATAGCAACCAGCACTGATGCTCCCGCTCACCTTTTACGACAGCGTCGTCCACCTAGGACACGTCCTTATCCAAGTACACTCCTCCTCTCATGTCGATGATGTCCATGGTGGACACCACACCCGATAGGTGTTCAGTAAAATGCCATGGAGCTAATTTTCAAATAACATGTCATTTTTTTAGAGTATACGAAGGATGGTGGGGTACTCGATAATGGAGGATGAGTTGTTGTGCGATGCGTGGTTGGCCGATACATGGTTAGCCGTATCCGACGAGTTCATAGGCAGCCATAGAAGGGAACTCTTCTGGCAGCGCGTGCATGACTCGTTTCATATGTGAAGGCACATTGCACCCTATGACATGTACATCATCCAACAATATTAATGCAATGCGAGGTCGTTATCGTATCGATGGCATGCCATCCATACTTCCATCACCATGTTTTGTGACATAGTTGCTCGGCTAGAGGAAAGGTGGCCACTGCGTGCGGTAGTGGAGGCGATAGTAAGTTTTGCTTCTTTTTGCTCAACTACGATTGAATCATTCATTCACTCAATGTTGCTCTACACATTGTGTAGCCGGTACGTGTTGCCATGATGTACCACAGGATAGAGAGACAACCATTTATGTACATACACTGTTGAACAAAGCTGAAGGGGCAGTATGTATGGGATGACATGATCCTTTCATGAAAAACTTGTTGAACATCCGGTTAATCTCATTGAATTTGAAAAATTGTTATACTAGAATTATTTGCATGCTATGTATGGATGATGTGTGCTATTTTATTTATGAATTTTGATGAATTTCGCCTGTTTTTCATGAATTTCGTCTGGTCTGTTGAAATGTGGTTTGAAATGTGTGTGGGTACCGTTGGATGGCCACCTACCAGCGGATGGATGCAGGAGAAAGTTTGTGGGTTAGTTGGATATGCCCTTAGCTGCTAGCTTAGCATTCCCACAAGTTTCACTATCTTTTTGATTGCTTCATGTACCATTATGAGCAATAGCTAATTTTATTGAAGATGTGTTGGTTGTTTTTACCGGCCCCTTTCCATTGCCATTTTTGTGAAGCTATTTGTTATGTTTATTCTAGACAGTAATTTGTTTTCCTATGAATGAAATATACTTATGACAGTTTTGTAACTTCCATATTTAGTTAGTGTTAGGGATGGGTATAAAACCCGAGAAACTGATAAGAAACTGACACGGGACCGAAAGAATTGAATTATCTTGCCAAATATTATTGTTGTTGTCAATAATAAAAGCTTCTAAAGGATATTTGAGTGCTAACAATTTGTTGAAATATTTTTTTGTTCTTCTTTGTGCTTCTTGTACCTAGTATCATACATCAAACCATACACCTACTCGCCTAGGCCCCTGATGGTGAGAGATGAACCCCTGACTTCTCCCGCGACATCCACATCATGTCTGATACTTGGAGCACCAACTTCTCATAGGCTCCTTTGTTTGACGTTGAGTTACGGCACATCCCTTGCCAGCTATCTCCACATTCTCCTACATTAGCCTCGATACTATAAAGATGTCAATGACAAGCAATTTCGTACACTCCCATATGACCCAATGATAGGTCTGAGGTATGAACGTATGAACCCTCTGTTGTTCTTCCCATGGCATTCCCATCACTCTATTGTTGTTTGTTTCAATTGTCTATTACCCTCCCCTTGCAATAGACATGGAGATTTTTTGGATGATCTACTGAGCCAGCTAAACATGTGAAGTATACTTATATTACATGTTCATCTTCTTCTACAATTAATTCTTCCGACTTCAATGCTTTGTAGAAACATTCAAATAGTGGATCAAAGAAAAATACCATGATCATCTAAGAGGAGTAGATACGACCCTATAGGGATTGAGAATTTTTCTATCCCAAAACATGGCTTGCCACCTTCTTTCGTAAGAATCTGGGTGAAAATATTTTCAATGACATGATGATTTACAATTAGTGTTGATGATAGCTAAAAAACTAGTTCGGACTACAAAAACCACACTCCTTTCTTTGAGATGCAGTTACACACTCATGTACAGATATTACTAATTTCTCTAGGGTCATGTATGTAATAAAATCAAGGAAAGGGAAATGTACAAACTATGCCGATCTACAGTAGACGTACAATATAAACAAGAGTTTCACTGGCACTAGCATAATAATTGGACAATGCATGCATCTCCATGAAGAAGTCTGCCACATAGAATACTTGTGCTATATTTCCCTTAATACACATATCTATTCTATTGTTACTGTACAAGGCGAGGATCAAGTTGATGGGGATGTTGTTTTTAGAAGTTGCGGGTGTAGCTGACAAGGAGAAGGGAACTTGAAAAACAATCTAAAGGTGTGTTCATGGCACCTTGAGTTCAAACTTCGGGCTGATGATCCTGAATCCTTGAAAAATTGATGATTGCCCTACCAATAACCTTGAATTTGACATCCTTGGGGCCGCAGTTTGCGCCAAACTTGTTAAATGTCTTGGGGATAATGAAGCTAACAGGCAAGCACGTGGAGCGTCTGCTATGGATTTCTTGAAGGCATTATACCTGCTGAATGTAGGTGTAGGACAAGATTACTTAGTTGAGAGAAGATTCTGAAATTTGACAAGAGTGAGGTTGTACCGCCACAAATTGGTCTCTACCTACAAAATTTAAACTATTGTAGTACTTAAGTACCCTGGCTTCTTGCCCTTTCCAAAAGGATCATACCAGTAACTGGAAGTCCAAAGAAACAAATAAATTTGTTCACATGCATGTCACTTATATTACATAAGCATTTCATTATTGCAAGGCTACAAGGTATGTTACTAAAGGAGATCACATTGTTCTAGCAAGAGTGCTCAAACGGTGATTCTCATCCAACATGAAAACTAATTTTCTCAAATAACCCTGTCTCATTTCATTCGTATTTATTTATTGGCACTTTAGTAAAATGCAATGATCAAATGAAATTAAATGCTTCCATCACATGCTTAGTGAAAACGCTTACCATATGTAGGTAGATGTAGAATGTTTCACAACTTACCACAACTTGAGTTGTCATGATGGGTATTTCTTATTTCGTGACAATGCTAATGGCAATCCCTTTTTATTCTTAGGGCTTTCAAATATATATGTGCAGGCTTCATTGTAATAATCAGCTATAAACAAGGCTTGAAAAAATGCATTGGGGTAATATGTGTCGCTGCTTGATAGATATGCTCCATTAAAACAAAAAGCAATGACTTACAACCGCATTTCCTTTTATACGCATATGTTGGCATAATTTGCCCACTGAAGAGACCTCTCATTTGGACACCATGGGAAATGGTCGATCCACTTGGTAATGCATTTGTTCTACTCTTAAACTAAATTTAACACTAACTCACATGCATTAATAACTTTTCTATCAATATCTTGCAACACATGCCATCATGATCTAGTGATGCTTAACAAGAGAGTGTATGACATATAACATAACTAGCATCTAGTGGAAGCTCCCCTTTGAATAATTTTATAATTTAATTTATTAAATTTTGACACATCAAAAATATCTCTTGAAGAGTGTTTGGTATGTACCTAAGGCTAAGCATGTTTAGCTTTACATATTTTCTTCCATCGAGGCAAGAGGACAATACCACTGGACCTCGCCATTTCACTGAAAGTGATTATTTAAAAGTGTAGCAAATATATTATCTAGTTTTGGTTTACATCCATATTTCTCGGCCAGGCTGGTGATTACTAAAAATTAGCAGGTAGAAGTGGAACAGTACCCGATAGGGCCATACTGCCATGTTAGAGACAAAATTACACATATTGACCCTTGCTTTTTCTGTATTTCATTTAGCCTTTTTTTGCTTTGGATTTCTATCTCTAAATTAATGCAACAAAATGGTTAGCCCCATTTTATAGGAGGCCATTGAGCATGAGCTTTACTAGTCGAATATTTAGCTATCTAATCTCTTTCACATGTATCAATTTCAAGCCCAATTTTTTTAGAAAGTATTTCCGTTTAGTTTCAAAACAAATTCCAATTTAAACCCCATTGTGAAGCAGAACCCTTTTGGAAAAATAATTTTCTTCCAAGAAATTGATGGTAGTATCTTATGATCATGCCTATTTCAACTATGCAAAAAAACATATGATGCTCTAGTACAAGTTTTGGCTTCCAAAACTCCCAAAGTTTCTGCCAGAAACTTAATAAAAAATGTTTTTGGTATTTAAACATGGATCTTTTACTTCAAACTTTTTGTAGTCTTCTCATGCCCTACTGCAGCTACCCTATTCATCTCAGCCCTAAGATTGTCCAATCAATTACAGCTTGTTTGCAATCCTAACCGTTGGAAGCGAGCGACCATTTCTAATTCCACCAAAGGACGATTTGCAACAGGTAAAATAAGTTTGCTGAGGAAAAGGATCAGGGGCGCTGGCCGTGCCGGCCCACTGTCTGGACAAGCGGGGGCGGTATCTTAAGGTAAGATAACTATTATGTTTAATTAAAGAATGAAATGGGGGCATATCGAGCCAAATTAAATGCACCACCCAATCCAGCTTTTGCTACAATGTAAAAAAACCATATCTGGCCTTCCTCTCTGATCGTTAGAATTTAGGCTTTTGCGTGGCAACCCAGCCGTCCTTGCCAAGTGGCATCCCAGGCGTTGTAGTTAATTGCTTGGCAGCTAGCCGGGTATTGGACTCACTCCTCCTTTTCTTTTGCTTTTTTTAGAAAAATGAAGTGGACTCGGTCCTCCTCGGTTCTATTGTTGTTGTTGTTGCTGCTGCTGGTGGTGGTGGACTCGATCTTCATAGCATTGTAAACTCCTCTTCCATATCTCTTTGTTGTTGTTATTGTTTCGTGCTTAAATTGTGTCACTGCTTACATTTGTTGGTTCGGGAAGGTGCCATATTAGTATTGCTAACTGCTATACTAAGCATGAGTGTAGAATAGCTTATTCTACACCCCAATAACGGTACATACAAAATATAGTAACACACTATGTAAAACATAGTAATTTTCGCAAAATTGTAGTAAATTACAAACTTGGATGATAAAAAAAATATTTTGCGAATTTCTACATTTTGTATACCATTTTACTAGATTTTGTATATAACGTTACTATGGGGTGTAGAATATGCTATTCTACACTCACGCTTAGAATAGTGTTACCCTATATATATAGGGAAAATAGATTCTACCACCTAGTGGTAGTTACCACCTAGGAATCCACCGTTGATCTCATGTCCCTAGATAGGTTGCCTACAGAAACCTAACGGGCTAGATGAGGTTTCACCTGACCCGTTTAGATTATCCCATCGTACGTGAGCTTATATTCTTTATTTTGAATCCATCGTGAGTCGGAGTCATCCTTATCCGACTACTAACAAACCTAGCTGGTCTCACTACGTGAAAGTAGCTTTTATCTGTACCTTCTAGTTACCAATAACAAACAAGCTGATCTCTCTTTTCTCTATCTGATTGTTTAATATCTCCGGAGCTTCTTTTGTCACCGGTTGGCGACGGCCGGCGTCGTCCCTAGTAGTTTTCTGTCGCCGGCGAGACAGCAAAATAACGGCTGACCAGTGTTGGCCCATTCTGCTTTGCGACCACATAAGCGGTATCATGTTTCTTCTTTTTCCATCAAGCACATGCAGATCCAAATGCTAGACAAGCTCATGATATGATCCTTTGATATGTTATCACCTGCAGGGAGATCGGTTGAAAAGTTAAGCGAGATCCACCTGCTACAACACTAGAGAGCCCAACAACAACTTGTGAGTGACTTCCTTGGCAACAACGACGCACCGTGCGCACGCCCAATTGGTGAATGAGTGGTGTGCCCCCGGTGAACTATATTGCATATGGATGTGCGGCGAATAAGACGCCGTACGACAGTACACAAGGACCATGCACGTAGATCAGTGGAGGCAACTGGAGGCAACGGCGACGACCACGAAGCTGCAACCTGCAACTGAATTCCCACAATAGACAGAAATCTCATGAGAACACGGTCATATGCATGGATGGCAAACCGCATGATGCATGGATGACAACACGTGCATGTATACGTACAAGATTTTGTCATCTCGTATTTCGATACTAGCATTATAGTTAAATATACTCCGGTGTATACTCTCACTATACTGTTTGTACTGAAGCATGTACATGTTTATTGTCCCATATTTTCCCCCCAAATTCCTCCGATGAAATGGCAGACGCTTTTGTCGTTCGCCGGCCGGCCGGCCGCGTATACGTACACTTGTTTTTATATACACCATGATGATACACTACTACATACTTGCTTATATAAATGCTGTATACTCCATACTTCCTGTAAAACTAAATACTCCACACTACATATGCTATATACTTCATACTTTCTGTATTTATCCTCGCAAGCTGCACATAACATTCTTGTATCATATACGCTTTACTCCATACTACATAATTTTTCCAAAATACAATATACTCCTTACTGCATACTACATACTTTTTCTCAAATACAATATACTCCTTACTCCATACTACATATATTTTTCTTGAATACAATATACTCCATACTCCATATATACTACAGACTTTTTCTCAAATACAATATACTCCTTACTCCATAAATACTACATACTTTCTCTGAAATGCAACATACTCCGTGCTCCTTATATACACCCCCACCCCCACACACACACTTTTTAATTCAAATCAGTACACTTCATACTCTTGTTTACAACGTACTTCTAGAGCCGTTTAAACAAACATGTTACCACTTGGACATACTACCAGGATGCCGTCACCTCTGTCCATGCCGTCAGATCCAAATATACTGTACTACTGGATGTTCCTTCTGTCCTCTCACACAAAACCCCAACTCCCCCTTTATTGCTAGCTTCACCCGTGATTCGTTTCAAAAGTTTTTTTAAGGCGATTGGTTGAAACGTTGGGCCTACCTTCCCACCTAAAAATCAGGGATTGCTTTATCCATAAATATATTTTCCCACCTCCTAATCACGTACGGCTGCTAGCGGGTTCGATGGTTCCTCCCATCTTCCACTGCCTAGCGCACCTGCCTTGCCTTGCTGCTAGGTTCAGGGACACGTGGAGGCCAAAGAAGTAGGTGGTAACTACCACTGCTTGTAGATAAAATATATATATATATATATATATATAGGTAAAATTGTGTCTATCATAGCTTGCCACAGAACTAGTTAAGGCATGGTAAACATTTAACGGTTTAAGGTTTAGACACCATGGCAAGCTAGATCCTAGGAAAGCTGATGTTCTTACCATGTTCGTCACCGTCATCATCATCTCGCTTGGCGCAACCGCCGACAATGTGCATATATATATCACTGCCTCCCGCTCATCAGGTTTAGACACCATGGCAAGCTAGATCCTAGGACAGATGATGTTCTTACCATGTTCGTCACCGTCATCATCATCTCGCTTGGCGCAACCGCCGACAATGTGCCTCTTGCTTCTTACTGCCGAAGCGGGATGGGCTATGACAACAACTTGATGCAGTTCCAGTCAAATGCTCGAACGCTCGCCAGCAATCTCCATGATGGTGTGATGAAGAACGGTGGGTTCCTACAAGCTAGTTACGGTGCCCCGCCAGACGATGTATTTGGCCTTGTCATGTGCTATGTCGACTTGAACTGGTCCATTTGCGAGAGCTGTTTGTTGGAGGCACCCAATTTCATGAACGTAGGGTGCCCCTACACCTGGATGACCGGTGTGCTATACCGCGCTTGCGTTATCGAATACTCAAACGAGTCTTTCTTCTCCGTCGCCGACCAAACAACCAGCTCAATCATAACCGATGAGGGTAGGTTCTACGCCTATCACATGGACCGCATGAATAAAAAGCGGCATGAGCTGATAAACCGCCTCCCGTTGGAGGCGGCCGGCTCATCGCTGCAGTTCGCCAACGGAAATGAGACGTACACGGATCGGCAGAGCAACTCGCATGTGATATACGGGCTGGTGCAGTGCTCAAGGGACTTGGCACCCAGTGAGTGCAACAATTGTCTACACGACGGACAGAGAATGATGAGGGACTTTCTTCCTAATAGCACCGCTGGTAGTGTCAAGGGGTACAGATGCTATGTGAGATACAGCCCCGATCCGATCGACATCGCCACCCTCCTTCAGGTTTAGTATTTCCTCTTTACGTTAATTTATATGATTAGATGCGCGCATGCGTCGTCTTATGAAGTTTTTTTAGCGAGAAGTCTTATGAAGTTATATATAGGCAACAAGTTAAGTCATTCGTCCAAATTTTAAAATTTCATACCTCACGTAAGCCTGGGAATAGTTTGGGGTCAAACTTAAGTTTTAGTTTGGTTTTCCTAGTGGGTTGTTTTGGATTGGTTTAAATGGTCTGCAGCCGTAATGTAATCTGGTCTGGTTTGAATTTTAACACTTACTAGACTGGATTGGATCGGTCTGGACACATACCAAGCAGTCTTAAAATCGTTTCGGTCTTGTACTCTAAATCAGCGATCTGAGTCTACGTAACTGCGTACGAGACCAGCGTCCCAAAAAGAAAGAGGCGTATGAGACCAGCGCTTCAACGGCCGATCGCTGGGTCATCGTAGCTACTAGAGTTCCGGCCGTTTCCCTCCATCTGCCTCATGGTCTAACGGCAGGGCAAACCCCCTTTGACCCACTTGGCGGAGGCGGCGACATTAAGCCCTCGAGATCGTGGATTCGTCCATTAGCTTCATGCTAACAACGGAGCAGCTTGTACATGGTTTCAAACTATGGATATAATCCAAAAACGTGAAGCGGTTTGGATTGGTTTGGGTGGCAAATACACTTAGCTTGACTCGGTCTTCTGCACTTCAATATTTGGATTGGATTGGATTGGTTGTCGGAAGCAAAGTCGAGTGGTTTGGGCTGGTTTTAAGTTGGATTTGAAACTATTCACTCGTCCTCATGTATGGTTTTATATATTTTTCAGGAGCTCAATCACCTCTGCCTCGCTCAAAGCATAGAAGGCGGCAACTAATCATCAGCGTGTGTTCGATCGGCTGCCGGTTCGATCTTCTTGTTGATCGGCCTAGGCACCTGGGTATGGTTCTTCATGCGCCGGCTGGATAAAAGGATCAGCGAGATGGAAATGGAAGAAGAAGACTTGTTCGATGACGAGACAATGAAAGACAAGTTGAGGAAAGGGACAGGACCTAAGCGATATCGCTACAAGGAGCTAGCCATTACCACAGGCAACTTTACAGACAGCGGAAAGCTCCGGGAAGGGGGTTTTGGTTCAGTATACAGAGGATTTGTCAAGGACTTAGAACCTTGATGTGGCAACAAAAAGAGTGTTGGAATTAAACCCGACTTGCGGGAGGTATACATGTCCGATTAGAAATTAAAGTGTATACCGAGTAGGACTAGGTTAGTTGGCAGGTTAGCTAGCTAATATAAATACAGCTTTGCTATTTCACATCTAGATGTGAAATAGTATCTTACATCTAACTTTCTAAGCACTTGATTTATACATCAAGATTTGTATTCTTTGCTTCTTTTTTGTTAATTGATCCTGTTCCCGTGCATGTCACTAGTGGGGCACCCGTTGTGGCAGTAGACCGTGCTGTTTTTATCGATTGATTTTGTTTCTCGTGAGTTGCCTTGTTGTCTGTTGTGGCCACGAGTGAACTTTTTCAATTTTATTTTTTATTTTCTTGTTTTTCTTCTTTTTTCATTTATTTGTTTAATATTCGTAAGCTTTTTAAAATTCATGATTTGTTATTTGTTTTTTTACTTTTTATTTTTTTCCTTTTTTTCCTTTTTATATTCATGTTTTTTTTTCATATCGTTGTTAGTTGGCTCTCCATCACCAAACATGGATTGTCTTTTCTTTCAAGTTACAAGTCTACCCTCAACTTGCAACTTAGGTCCGACCTTCTTTTGTCATAATTGCAATCTCGCCCTCGACACGGTCCAACTAACCAAGATTTAACTGCGCAAAGCATGGTCCAACATGTCAAATAACTAGAAGTCATATAATATATGCTAAGATGGAACATTGTATTTGTTGAAAACGTCTCCCTAAGGAGCCAAAGATTTCATGCCAATGCCATTACATGTGGCCAGTTCATCCTCCACAAACACGAATAGGAAAGATAGAGCGAAAGCGACCACTCCAATGAAATAATGTGAGGTATGTTTCCCTTCCATGTGTCTTGGCAAAAACACTACGGTCTTTAGTGAAGGCACAAAAACCACACATCCACAGGCGTCGTGTAATGCGGCCTCTGCCCTCCTAGTTTCTAGTATGCCGGCACCAATGACTGTCACCTAGACTTGCCTGTCATAATGAACCTCAAATGCCTGAAAATGAATTATTGGTTGGAAATGGGCAATTTGCTTCAGAGTGACCATAGATTCTATTTTACGGTGAGTTTGAAGACCGTGAGAGGCGCTCCCATGTAGTAGTGACATGTCGTGGACTCTCGATGCAAGGGATGCAGTTTTCAGAAAAAAAAACTGCATATTTATTATCCTTCAAACTAGTAGAAAATCTCACCAATGGTTAATATCCAATACATACAATTATATAATGCATGAGAATATAATCTCCAGTTTTGTTCCCCAAGATTTGCCACTGAAATTCTCCAATGTCTCGGCACTAAAGAAAGAGAAGCTTGCTACCGAGATCGCATCTACTCTACATGGCACGCCAATCTCAAAATTTGTTGAGCAGGTTTAATAATAAGTTTGGGTTTAAGTATCAATCACTGGATCGATGCAGAAGAGATCATATACATGCCTCAAGAACCTAGGTCGTTGTGGACAAATCAGGGGCATGACGAGGTAGGAGTGCGAATGGCTGGTGATGTCTGTAGTGGCGACGCTCGTGAGAGGCGCACCAGATGGGTGCGAGGTGCCGGCGACGATGCTATGCTACAACACAGTGGTAGGTACGTCTAGGGCATGGCGGTGGTGGGTCAGATGTATTTTTCAAAGAATGAAATTCCCCCACGAAACAAACAGGAGAAAAAAAGGTTCAGGTCGTATTCGAGGATAGAGACAAGATATTTGTGTATTTAAAAACAAATTTACTATTTGGAAAAAAAATCTGACACCCTTTCCACGTGTTAACTGTCACTTTTTGAACTAAACGAGTATTTCGTTTGTCCTTATAATATTATATACGCTAATCTCACTGACAACGATGCAACCCCTTAGAGAGCAACCCACCCAAGATTCTACACATCAATGAGCTTCCATCTCGATGACGAGTGCATGGCCCGATTTGATGATGCAGACCATAGTCTGGTTGAGACGGCATAGTGGAAGGCAGATTCATCACGACCCTGCTGTCAAAGCAGTGTATTTAATTTTTTGTATGCATTTCTAATTCCTGATGACTTCTATGCCTATACTTATGGAATTTAAATCCTTAGTATGCAGAGACATAATATAAATAATGCACTAAATTGTGCTGGATAATTCTATGGTAGAGAAATAAAATGACGAATAAGCTATTCATCATTTGCTTAGGGAAGTCATGCTCTTTATATGAGACTTGTAGTAGGCAGTCATATGAACTCATAGGTCCTCCGATAGATCAATAGATGAGATTCCCTTTTAGGAGCCTGGTCCTTGGGTAGGTCAGAGTAGGGGTGGGTGTACGCTAGAGCTGAGTAGGGGCCAAGGCCCCCACTAAAAAAATTCTAGTTTCATAAAAATTACTTTGTGTTTCTACAAATAACGCTTATTTTATTTTGAATTTAGAAAGGAAGAGCCCCTGCCAAAAGATTTTCCCAACAATATTGTTTTAGACAAACAATGCATTTGCTTGCCTTTCCTTTTTGAAAAGGCTAAATTTCATTCATCTTCCGCTCTCTGCATCATTGCATCAAGACGATGCACGTAACCAACACATGGCTTACCAGTGCAATGTTCATGAAACACAAAGTCCAACCACTAGCATTTGGAAAAATTCGCTAAGTAAAACCAACATTACCTAGTAACAAATTGAAATTTTGACTCATGTGAAGGATTCTGTTTGTATTGAGAGATATTATGGTACATCATATTGGTTGTGTAGTATTGAAACACATACTTCGAATAAACATATGGAAGCATGCGCAAGCTTTTGTATCACCATATTTTTATAGTCAGTTGAATTTAGGTTAAACCGTTAAAGAGCTGTAAGGAATAGAATTACCGGTTGTAGAACGTGGTGACATCGTGACAGCAGCGCTGCACGTCCCCGCTTTGCATGCAAGTACGTGCGTAAGTACATTTGCCTTTTTCCACCTTGTTTCCGATTATGCGCCTGATATTTAGACAGAACATTCAGTTCATAGAAAACTGAGCACATACCGTATTGCAAAACCCGCCCCCACCATACCAGACAGATAATTAGGGCTTGACTTCATATTTCGGAACATAGGAGCATGGACATCACTATTTCCTTTTTGAGTCTGTCTAGGACACATCTAGATGTGACATAGTTATGCCACATCTAACCTCATGTCCACAATGTTTGTCGTCTTTTTTTGTCTCGTTCTTTTTTGTTCCTTTTGCTCCTTTATTTGTGGGATTTTAGATTTTTTTTCGAAAAGGGAGGGTCTCCCCGGCCTCTGCATCAGAAAGATGCATACGACCATCTTATTAAACCAAATAAAATAGTTCCAACAAGGTCTCGAGGTCTCCAAAAGTAAAAGGTGAATAATAAAAGGGCTCACACAGAACCAAAAAGGCTAGAAACACAAACTAGCCGAAAGAAGGATGCCACAACCGGCTGGCTAAATAGAGATAGGAAAACTAATTGCCTATCCTATTACATGACCGCCATCCAAACCGGTTGAAGATATCCCGAGCGACCGTCTCCCAGCAGATAGATCCAGTAACCAAACGCTCCCTGGCCTCTGTCGAGTGAGTAGCGACCAGGAACGGATCAGCGACGTAGCTCTGAAAATAACCTGCAAAAAATGAATGTGTGTTGTCCTGTTAAAAACCAAATCATTCCTGCAATTCCAGAGCGCCCACACCAAGGCGCATACTCCTACACGAATATGTCGCGCTAACTCGGGCTCTACCCCGTTAAGCCACGTTCCAAATAACGTGTTGACTGAACTCGGTGGAGAAATATTGAAAGCAATATGAACTATCCTCCATAACACTTTAGCTAGTGGGCAATCAAGAAAAAGGTGTTTAATCGTTTCCTCCCGATCACAGAAACTACACCTAGTAGGTCCTGTCCAATTACGCTTTGTCAAGTTGTCCTTGGTTAAAATAACTTGTTTGTGGAGAAACCACATAAACACTTTAATTTTCAAAGGAACTTTGACAGCCCACACATGTTTGGAACTAGGAATCGAGCTTGAATTGATCACATCAACATACATTGATTTAACTATAAAGTCTCCCGACCTAGTAAGCTTCCAGCGTAATTCATCGGGTTGTTGGGAAAGTTGAACGTCCATCAGTCTCCTTACTAGATGCAACCATTCTGCCCAACGATTGCCCACTAACGCCCTTCTGAACTGAATATTAAGGGGGATTGATTGAAATTTGTTGTTGCAACAAAAACCTCACGTCGTTGAACAATACGATACAACGACGGGTATTGGATGGCTAGGGGTACCTCTCCGAGCCAAGTATCCTCCCAGAGTCTCGTACTGGCTCCGTCACCAACAATAAACTTTGTCCTATTAAACAAGGAAAGCTTTACTTTCATAAGCCCTTTCCAAAAGGGTGAATCAGTCGGTCTTACTGTGACATGAGATAAAGTTTTGGTTTGAAGATACTTACTACGAAGGATTTCTGCCCAAGTGGCGTCTGTTCCGCTAGATAACTTCCAGAACCACTTGCTGAGAAGACATCTGTTCTTGACTTCAAGATTCTCAATCCCAAGACCCCCTTCGTCTTTCGGTCTAGAGATGATATCCCATTTGGCTAAATGGTATTTTCTTTTTAGCTCATCACTCTGCCAGAAGAATCGGGATCGATAAAAGTCTTGTCTTTTCCTAACACCAACTGGGACTTCAAAGAAAGACAAAAGAAACATAGGCATACTCATGGGAACCGAATTTATCAGAATTAAGCGGCCTCCGTATGACATGAGCTTGCCCTTCCAGCAACTCAGTTTCTTTTCAAATTGGTCCTCGATGCATTTCCATTCTCTATTTGTCAGCTTACGATGGTGGATTGGTATTCCTAAGTATGTGAAAGGCAGAGCCCCCAAATCACACCTAAACAATTGCTTGTAGGCCTCTTGTTCATCATTGGCTCTACTAAAGCAGAACAATTCGCTTTTGTGGAAGTTAATCTTTAACCCAGTCAATTGTTCAAATAAGCATAACACCAGCTTCATATTTCTCGCTTTTGTCAAGTCGTGCTCCATAAAGATGATTGTATCATCAGCGTACTGGAGGATAGACACCCCTCCATCAACGAGATGAGGTACAAGGCCCCCCCACTTGACCAGCCTCCTTAGCCCTTCCTATCAAAATTGCCAACATATCAACTACAATGTTGAACAAAATAGGGGACATCGGATCCCCTTGTCTTAGGCCCTTTTGTGTCCGGAAATAATGACCGATCTCGTCATTCACTTTAATTCCAACACTCCCTTTTTGCGTATATGATTCAACCTGGCATCGCCAGACCTCATCAAAACCTTTCATACGCAACGCCTGTTGTAGGAATGGCCACTTTACTTTATCGTACGCCTGTTGTGGGATTTTAGATGTGACATCCTTAGAAAACATATATATGTGAATTAGGCAAACTGTTCCTTTTTTCCATCAAAGAGCTGAATAAGAGTTCCCATTTAACCGGGAATTGGTTTATTAGCATTTGGGGTTTGCCACTGCGACTCTCCGTATCAAAATACTTAGGTGTTGGGTTTTCGACACCATGAGTGTGTAAAAAGTGTTGGCTCTTTCTGGTGGAAGAATGTACTCAATTGCTGCCAACAACAAACAACATTCTATTTGCAGAGCTGGCAAGGGTGATTTAATTCACTTTTGACATGATACTTGGATGAACCCCTGCTTAAAAATGGCATACCCTGAATTATTTTCCTTCACCAACAACAAGGAAATAACTCTGCTCCAAGTATTGGAACTTCAAGAGCTTGCTCATATGTGTACAAAACCAGCCTTGGTCCCAACAAGATTCATCATATCTTCAAACATATCTGGAAATATTCTACCATGCTATGATGAGATATGTTTGGCTATGAGGGCTCTACCTAGGGACACTGCACTGGATATACTGACGATGGGATGCTGGAGCAACTGGTCTATTAGAAATGATAAAATATTTTGCCAAGCTGTAGCACACAAGAATGGTTGGACGACTTACTACCAAAAAGAAGGGCTTAATATTGCTGAGACAAGAGCTAAGCCTACAAAAGCACACAAGATCAAGTCGTGGATTGAATAGTACCTATAATTTTACTTCTATGATGTTTCCCAAAACTAGCATAGGATGATTCGTCGGTGTTTTATTTTTTCCTTTGTTTGTATACACTTTTTATTACTGAAATTTACCCATGTGATTTCATTTTAGACAAAACAATTGCGACCATGCTAAACTTATAGACTAAGAACAACATGAACATGACCAATAAAAAAAATCAAGAACATGAACTTCCATGCTAAGAGCTATTCTCTGAAGTCAAATATAGTTGGACGTCATATCATATACATTAGTTTTTGCTCGGAATTTTTTTTCAAAATTTTGAGAGCTATGCTAACAAATAACAAGCTAACCATGAATTTTGATGTTTCCATGAGAGTGTGGCACTTGTGTTGATTTAAGTCATTTATCGGTTCGTCATCCACGTGATCTTGTAGCCCTATGTTGGAAACCAATTAACCAGCAAAGCAAGAAAAGATGGAGATTACACAGTCAATTTTCTAGGGAATATCATTTTGTAAATGAATTTTCTCTTTAGTTGGTTAAAGAAGTTTCTTCAGCAACCCTTCTAATCTACTCCCTCCGTTCCGAAATATTTGTCTTTCTAGATATTTCAACAAGTGACCACATACGAAGCAAAATGAGTGAACCTACACTCTAAAATATGTCTACATACATCCGTATATTGTAGTCCATTTGAAATGTCTAGAAAGACAAATATTTAGGAACGGAGGGAGTATACCTTTGCAATAACACCCTTTTGATTCACAAAAGCTTAACATTGTTCATAGGGTCTTTGAAGTTTAATTGTGATAATTATCTATTGTTATATTATAGGTATGATATATCCAGTAAAATAGCAATAAGTAAAATGAAATATATTTTTGAGAGAAATCTATGCTTATGCTAGCTCTTGAAGTTTTCAATCTAAATCAACAACATTACGAGTACAATGTGGATCAAGCTAGATCCAGGACGTCCCTTTACGAATTTATTGAAGGAGTACTTGGTTAGCACTTCTAACAACTAGGGATGTTTTTACGGTATGATCTCATGACAAGATATCTGCGGAGCATTATCCTACTTCATTCAACTTCCCACTAAGTTCACGACTGCATGGTTGTGCGAGCCGATCCGATGATTCATGCCATAGTCATGCTGAGGCAGCGGAGTTGGATGAAGATGCATGACGATTGTGCGAGGGACATTGTGCATGTCATAATTCTTGTTATCTATTGGTAATTCCGGATGCCTTCTATGCCTATATGTATCAAATTAGGGTTTCTAGTGTGTAGAGTTACAACAAAAAATGCATAGAGCGATATTAGATAATTATAAGATGCTTGGAGAAGCCTTGCTCTTTTATAGGGGAAGTGGGTTCCCCTCTCCACCACCATCAGTAACTAGCTTGGACCTTAGGTAGGTCAGAGGTCACAAGAGCTTTAAGCAAGCGACGCATTCACTTTGCCGTTTATTTTTTAAAGGTATAATTTCATTGACCTTTTGATCTCTATAACGTGATGATGCACCTAGACAGCACGCAGTTTCGCAGTGCAAATTTTATGAGAAACAAATCCCAACCGCTAATTTCCCTCCCCACGAAGAAAAAGCAAGCAAAGTAAAGCTAACGTCACAGTAGTAAATTACCATGTGGCCATCACATCAACGCTCAGAACAGAAAATCTTAATTTGGGTGTCACGTGCACGATTTAATTTGCATTTAGGTAGTTCATGCCTTTCAGATTGTAGTTACGAACGCCAGCCACCAAGCATGAACTGAAATACATATCACAAATGTGTGATTTTGTTTTAGACAAAACAAGAGCAAAATGTACTGTACTAAACTTATAGACTAAGAGCGACATGAACATCACTTGGAAAAAAGACATGAACATCAACTTATGTGCTAAGAGCTATTCTCTTAAGTCAAATATATAGTTGGAATTCATATCGCATACACTAGTTTCTGCTCGGCAACTCAACAATTCGAGAGCTATGCTGACAAATAACAAGCCAACCATGAATTTTGATGTTCGCAGCAGTGTGACACATGTGCTGATTTAAGTCTAGTTATTGGTTCGTCGTGCACGTATCTTGTAGCCCATATGTTAGTAGCCAATTAACCAGCCAAGCAAGAAAAGTTCATCACGAGCCAACAGAGTGCCGCTTGTCTCCCTCAGCCAAGAAAATATCATAGTGTTCATTTCACAGAATGTTTTCAGGACATGGCATACATGACAATCGGATCAAAATTCGAAAGGAGGACATGCCATGGTGAGAATAGTCGATCAGGAGACAAAGTAGGAGGGAGATGTACGACAATTGTCCAGATTGAGGAATGCTTGTTGTAATTAACTCCATTTGTCAATTGATAATCCCTAGTATGCTATATCATGATCTTGGTGTGGACGTGGATGCGGGAAGGCGTGGTGTAGGTCGGGTCTGAGTGCACGCAAGGAGTTATGTGTCCTTAGGATGTCATTGAAGTAGCACTACTAGAATCCACAACTTTGCCCAGTGCTGACTTGTTTGCCTAGTGCATCGTGTTGTGCACTCGGCAAAATACCATAAAATGTGCACTTCACCCGGTATGTGCGTGATGCAGATGGTCTTCTCGGGTTGGACTGCGGTCAACATCAACGGAGAAATTGGCCCCTACTTCCCCACCTTCTGTGGGGTGCGGCAGGGCGACCCCTTCTCCCCGTTCCTCTTCAACATGGTTGTCGACGCCCTCGCCGCCATCTTGGATAAGGTTAAGGCGGCGGGACATATCCGGGGCATAGTTCTGCATTTGGTGGGAGGGAATGGGATCTGCCTCCTCCAATATGCGGATGACACCATTATCATGGTGGAAGGCCCAGATAACGACATCACTAACCTGAAGTTCCTCTTGCTCTGCTTCTAGCAGATGTTGGTTCTCATGATTAACTTCGATAAAAGTGCAGTGATGGTGTTGAGCTACTCCCCGGACGAGCGCCAGAGCATCGCGGATCACCTAAACTGTCAGCTCGGATGCTTCGTCATGACCTATCTGGGGAACCCCATTAGCGACTCCAGGCTCACAGTGGCCGAGCTGCGCCCCATGGTGAACAAGCTCTAACATCGCATTGAGCCTTGGCAGGGTAGATGGCTATCTAAGGCTGCCCAGACACTGCTCATTAACTCGTCCATGGCTAGCCTGCTTCTGTTCATTATGAGCTTCTATAGGCTGCTAGAGATGCTTCACCATGAGATTGCCAGAGTCCAGAGCCGCTTCTTCTAGGCTGGTGAGGGCGATAACCAGAAGTATCACATGGCACGGTGGACCGAGATGTGCAAGCCTCGTCACCAGGGTGGCCTCGGGATCATGCCCTCCAAACGCATGAACATTGCCCTATTGACTCGGTGGCTATGGTGGATTGCGAACGGGGAGGGTGGCCATTGGCTACGCATAATTCAGCAGAAATACCTCTGTGGATGGTCGCTCGCCTTCTGCCAGTGCACCGGAGCATCCCAGTTCTGGCAATCCATCATACAGTTACTCCCAGTCCTCTGCCTCGGGACCTCGATTGCGGTTGGCTCTGGCACGTCCACCCTGTTTTGGTTCGATCGTTGGGCCGGCGACGACCCCTTCGCGGCCCGCTTCCCGGACTTGTTCACCATCGTGGTGGAACCTAGGATCTCCGTTGAGGTGGCTCTTATTGACTTAGGGCACCTGGCGTTCCAACGGCCGTTCCGCCCAGTTGAAAATGCCTCATGGCAGGACATGCTATATTGTATCGCGCTACACGAGCCTGCCTTGGAGCACGAGGATGATCGCACCTTGTGGAGACTTGAGCCCTCTGGCCAATTCTCCACTAAATCGATCCCTCTACCAGGTTATCACGGCTTCCCCGTGTCCTGTGGCTCTCACGGCCGTCTGGGAGATCCGGCTCCCCTTAAAGATAAGGATATTCCCATGGCAATGGATCCACGGCCGCCTTCCTTCCGCCGTGGAGGTGCTTAAGCGCAACGGCCCCGGAGACGGTTTGTGACCGCTTTGCGGGATGGAGGAAGACTCGAACCATATCTTCTTCACCTGCGTGTCCACGCAGCTCCTCTTGAGCTGTTCCCGCGAAGTAGTGGGTGGAAGTTGGTACCACAACAACTTTCCCGCTCTCTTCCCTGAACTCCAGGCCTTGCCCCCCACGTCCTACCACATTAGGTGGCTGGCCATTGGGGTGCTCGCCTGGACGCTGTGGACGGTTAGAAATAAGCTCGTGATTCAGCGTATACCTCTACGACGTGCTACTGACGCTGTGTTCAAATGTTGTGGTTACTTGCAGCTTTGGCGGCCTCTTATCCGCCCAAGGGAGAGGGACGCCATCAACTCCATCATGTCCTAGCTAGCTTCGCCCGATGGCTCTTCATTTGGTACCGCCGGTCCTTCCCCCACCACCGGAGCCGGATTAGATCTTGTCCGCCCACGCCGCCGCCTGTGTTTGTGCATCCTTTTTATGTGTGTTGGGCTTGTTGAGTTGTGCCTTCAGCAGAACCTTCTTGTTTGGTGTGTGTGCGTGTGGTTATTGTATTGTGAGACTCTGCGTGCGATGTTTGTGTGTGTGTGTGTGTGTGTGTGTGTGTGTGTGTGTGTGTGTGTGTGTGTGTGTGTGTTCCGCTTGTTGGTACCTTGTTGAACCTTGTGCTCGATGGTTTGCTTTGTATATAAAGCGGGGAGAAAGCCTTGTTCGGTAAAGAACTTGGTGAAATACACAATAGGCAAAGGCCTGGACACATGGCCTCGTCTTTGCGATTTTTTTTAGAAAAGGAGGATGACCCCCGGCCTCTGCATCTGGGCGATGCATACGGCCACTTTATTAATTATTCTCACAAGACCTTACAAAGTAATACAACAGTAAGACTAAAGCCGCCGTCTAAGCACCTCTATCCAACTGATGAAGGGGCGCAGATAGCCTGAGCCTAATACCAAACAGACATCGCAGCCAAACCTAACATCTAAAGACCTGAGAACCCATCCAGGACGCCTGCCGGGCATGGGTCTCACCGGTCCGGCGTGCACTCAGATGCCGCCGCCGCCAACTGTCACCGCTCCATCTTCAGAACTATACTGATGCATCAACCTTGCTCGGTCCAGCAATCGTCGACGCCACCACGGCGCCAAACGGCACCCCCTCCCTGCGCGCAAACAGCTGAGCACGTCGCGGTCGCCACTGATACACCTCAGTGCCATGCTGCCAGGTATCACCAGCCGACACAGCTTGAAGTCCTTGGAAGATCTGTCGTGCGTAGCACCTGCCGACCAGGCATGACAAAGCGTAGCACCTGTCGGTCAAGCATGACTTGACATCACCCCCGAAGCTCCGTGCAAGACGAAGCCGCTCCACCTCCTGCCTCTGACATCCAGCGCCGCTCCGCAAACGATGCTCCCAAGAGAGAAACGACACTGCACTGCCGCCATCGTCCGATCTGGAACACCAGATCCTAGGGTTTCCCCCGGAGCAGCACGAGTGGGTCGACAATGGTTACACGACGATGCCTTCATCAAGGTAACGGCGAGAACGCCGCCATCGCCTGCCGTCGGCTCGGTTTTCACCGGCAACCATGTCTCCCCTACTCGCAGCCGGGACAAGATGATGGATCACGAGATCCGATCACCAAGCCTCTGGTCGGCCATCTCGGGAAGAAGATGACCACCACGTCTAGCAGTCTCACCACGCCAGGCACGCGTCGCGGCCGGCACCCCCATGGTGCCTAGAGGCCGACAAGCCCCGACGAATCCTATGCCTCGCCAGCCGCCATGGCCCAGACCCCGGCACCACCAGATCCAGATTGGATCGGGGTCCAGGGCCCCAAGCCGCAACCGCCGCGGAGGCAGCACCACTGGACGGTGCCTCATCTTTGCGGTTGAGGAAAGAATTGACCACGTTCGCTGTTTTTCGAGTATACAAGCTTCAGTTTCGCAGCACACAGAGCTCCCAAAGGAGCTGTCACACCTTTCTCAATTTCTTTCCACCCAATGCATGACTCTGATCAACGTTCTGCTTCTGCTTTTCATGTAGATTTGACCCTGTGGATTGGAGATAATACTATGTCGCATTCAGTTAGTCAGCTCTTGGTAGAAGAACTGAAAACTTGCATGGAAAAGCAGAGGATACAGTAAAAGATGAAGTGACGGTTCGCCGGTTTCAGATTGACCAAACGTTCAGACTGAAACCTTGCACCATCGACGGTGTCAGTTGTAAACACACACTGAAAGCATTTTGTCGACGGTATGCAGCTGAACAAATTACCCCCGCAGGAATGGCACATTATAAGTGTAGTGGTAACAAATGATCAGACTGAATTTTCATCTTACCTTTACAAAAAAAATATTGAAAGATCACTTTTACAGTTTTTGTATTGCCACACAAATCTAGTTAAGGTCAATCTGCTTTCGACCTGAAAAAAGGTAACTAGATAAGTAGATATGGCTGATAGTTGCAGAAAGAAAATAACGAGCATGGCTGTGTAAGGGACAAGCAAGGGAGGGAATCGATCTATTCTTTCTCTTGGTAGCAATTTAGTCTGGGTACAAGCCTGATTACATGAATGGGTAGATCAGAGAGAAACTAGGGTTCATGCTGCCGCCGTCGTGATCCACTGGATGCCGAAGAGAGGAGAGGAGCGGCGCCTTAAGTAGTGGATGTAGTTGGGCCAGGCTTGGTGTGCCACTCTGGGCCGAAGAAGCGTCTGTTGCGGCGTCGGGCGCGGCTGGGCCGCGCCAGCGTCTCGTTGACAGGTGGGGTCGGGTCGTCAGGGGCGTTAACATCCCCTCCTCCTTGGGAAGAGAATTGCCCCCAAGGCTCCGCCTGGGAAAAGCGAGCGTGGAGCGCCTATTTGTCCTCCCAGGTGATGTCGATTGCTGCGCCCGCCAACCATTGCACTTGGACTTGCTCGATCATGACGTCGTTCTTCTTGCGCCACCTTGATTGCAGCACCTTGATCGGAATCGCCGTGTCGCCCGCGCCCGAAGGAAGTGCCGAAGATGCGGTGGTGCCGGGGAGCAGTGCGTGTCGAAGTTGGGAGACGTGGAAGACCGGGTGCACGGTTGCTTGAGGAGGCAATTGGAGCTTGTATGCGACATCATTGACCTTGGTGACGATCTTGAACGGCCCATAGAGCTTGTAGCTGAGCTTGTGATTGGCGCGGGGGGGGGGGGGGCACCGATGTTTGGATATATGGCTGGAGCTTGAGGAAGACTTGGTCGCCGACTTGAAATTGGCGGAAAGAACGCTTCTTGTTCGCCTGATCTTGCATGATCTGACACGCACGGTGGAGCTGCTGTTGTATCAGGTCTTGCATGACTGCCCGTTCTTCGAGCCAAGATTGTAGCGCCCGCACCGATGATGATGTCGATGCAGTGATTCCCCAGTTTCTTGGTTCTCTTCCGAACATGACCTTGAAGGGCATCATTCCAATGGCTGAGTGATGGGAGGAGTTGTACCAGAATTGAGCCAAGGGTACCCAAAAGCTCCATCGCTTCGGGCACGCCTGCACGAAGCAGCGAAGATATGTCTCGATGCATTGGTTCACCCTCTCAGTTTGACCGTCAGTCTGTGGATGGTTCACCGTGCTCATCCGCAGCTCCGTGCCTACATATTTGAAGACTGCCAGAAATTGCTGGTAAAGACTGGGTCACGGTCAGACATAATTGCTCCTTGAAATCCATGGAGTTTGTACAGCTGTTGCATATAGAGGAGAGCCACTTTAGCTATTGTGTATGGGTGAGCCAGAGGTAGAAAGTGAGCAAACCGAGTTCTCTTGTCGACGACCATGAGCAGGCAGTTGTGTTGTCCCGATTGAGGTAACCCGTCCACGAAATCCATGGTAATTAGATCCCATGACTCTTTTGGTATGGGCAGGGGGAGTAATAGGCCAGGTGAAGCTACTCGATTCGGTTTGGGCTTGTTGGCATACTTGACAGCATCGCACATATTGTTGGACGTGTGCCTTCATCTTGGGCCAAGCAAAAAGTCTGCGAATGCGGCGATACGTCACTGGAAACCCAGAATGATCTCCCATGCATCGAGCTGTCGTGGAAGGCAGCGATGATGTGTTGTTGCATAGCCGTGGTTCCACCAAGCCAGATGCAGCCGCGGAAACGGAGACGCCTATTTTGGAGTTGGAATCGCCCTTTAGTGTCCTCCCGTATAGCTAGTTGCTCGAGGAGGCGTTGCGCTTGAGGGTTGGTATTGTAGTTGTTGACGATGTCTTCGAGCCAAGGTGGTTGGCACACACTAAGGGTGTGCAGCATCTCTTCTGTGTTTGCCCTTGACAAGGCGTCAGCTGCCGTATTTTCTGAACCTTTCTTGTATCTGATGATGTATCAGAGTCACAACAGTTTAGTGAAAGCCCGTTGCTGCCATGGTGTTGAAAGCCTCTGTTCTGTCAGATGTGTCAAGCTGCACTGGTCTGTGAGGATTGTGAACTCTGCATGTTGGAGGTAAGGTCACCATTGATCCACAGCCACGATGACTGCCAAGTACTCCTTCTCATAGGTTGATAGACCTTGGTAGTAGGGGCTCAATTCCTTGCTCATGTACGCAATCGGGTGGCCATCTTGCTAAAGTATCACACCAATCCCCTTGTCACATGCATCGGTCTCGATCACAAACGGCCTGGAGAAGTTGGGCAGATCGAGAACTGGAGCTTCAATCAGATGCTGCTTGAGAAGTTGGAATGCCATATCAGTTGCACGCGTCCAGACGAACGGCGCCCCTTTCTTCAGAAGGTTGAACAGGGGGCGAGATAGGACGCCAAAATTTTCGATGAATCTCATGTAGTACCCGGCGAGCCCGAAGAAGCTACGTACGGTCTTGACATAAGTTGGGGTCGACCAGTTGGCCACGGCGCGTATCTTGGTTGGTTTTGTGGCTACTCCCAGGCTGCTGATGACATGACCCAGGTAAGAGAGGCTGTGCTGGCCGAACTCACATTTGGACATTTTCACGCGCCATTGGTCGCAGCGCAACAAGTGCAGAACTTGGCAGAGGTGTTTGATGTGGTCTGGCAGCGCCTTGCTGAACACTAGGATGTCATCGAAGATGAGGAGCACACACTTGCGGTTGACCGGCTTGAGGGTGGTCGTCAGGGCACAGTTGAACATGGCTGGTCCACCTGCTAAGCCGAAGGAGACCACAAGGAACTCGTAGTGTCTTGAGTGCATCTAGAAAGTTGTCTTGTATTCTTCACCCTCTGCCAAACGAATCTGATGGTAGCTGGAGCGGAGATCCAGCTTAGAGAAATAGGCTGCACCATGTAACTCATCCAGCAACTCCTCGATGATTGGCACTGGGTACTTGGCGATGTAGGTGAGGGCATTAAGGTGTCTGTAGTCGATGTAGAGCCGCCATGTTCCGTCCTTCTTCTTGACAAGTATGGCCGGAGAACAGAAGGGGCTACTGCTCTTCTAGATGACGCCTTTGGTGAGTAGTTCTTCAACTTGGGTGTCTATCTCTTTCTTGTGCTCGGGTTTGTGCCGGTATGGTCTGATGTTCACTGGCTGACCTCCTGGTATGAGCAGGATCGTGTGGTCACAGTCGCGATGAGGTGGTAGGCCCTCTCGCTCCTCGAACACATCCCCGAATTCACCCAGGACAGCTTGGATGTCAGTGGGAATGGAAGTGTTGTTGTTGTCTTCGCCGGTTGTCACGTAGATCAGTGCCATATGAGTAATGGCACCCGTGTTGCACAACTGCTAGAGTTGAAGGGCGTTGATGAAGACGCACGTTGAAGAGGTCGCCTCATGCCCATGGAGACGGACTGGTCCCGTGGGTGATGGGATCTCGATGAGCTTGGCGCGCCAGTCGACGGTCATGGGACTGTGTTCTTTGAGCCAATCCATGCCCAGAATTGCGTCGTAGATTCCGAGGGCCAGCACCTTCATGTCCGTCGTAAATTGGTGACCTTGGGAGCACCATTGGCACTACAGCACACTGGCGGAGCAGGTGAGTGCTCCCCCATCTGCCATGCGCACCTGGTACGCACATGGAAGTGGCTGAACGCCCTGGATGGTCGCGGCCAGTTGCTCGTTGATGAAAGACGTGGCGCTGCCGGAGTCCACTAGCATAAGTACTTCACGCCCTTGAATCCAAGCGCATAGCTGGAACGCCTTGGATGACACGTCCCCTGTTAGGGCTGGTTTGGAGATTGCCATAACCACTCTGTCTTGGACAGCCCCTTGTTGAGTTTGCTCTGTTGTTGAGTCGATGCCGAAGAGCTCCAAGAGTTCCTTGACGATGTGGAGCTGGACTGATGTGGGGCATACGTGGTCGGGTCCCCAACACTGGCCGCACTTGAAAATACTTGACGAAATATCGTTGTGGTTTTGATGCGTAGGTAAGAACAATTCTTGCTTAGCCCGTAGCAGCCACGTAAAACTTGCAACAACAAAGTAGAGGACGTCTAACTTGTTTTTGCAGGGCATGTTGTGATGTGATATGGTCAAGACATGATGCTAAATTTTATTGTATGAGATGATCATATTTTGTAACGGAGTTATCGGCTACTGGCAGGAGCCATATGGTTGTCGCTTTATTGTATGGAATGCAATCGTCATGTAATTGCTTTACTTTATCACTAAGCAGTAGCGATAGTCGTAGAAGCAATAGTTGGCGAGACGACAACGATGCTACGATGGAGATGGTGATCATGACAGTGGTTTGGAGATGGAGATCAAAGGCACAAGATGATGATGGCCATATCATATCACTTATATTGATTGCATGTGATGTTTATATTTTATGCATCTTATTTTGCTTAGTTCGATGGTAGCATTATAAAATGATCTCTCACTAAACAAGTGTTCTCCCTAAGTATGCACCATTGCGAAAGTTCGGCGTGCCGAGACACCACGTGATGATCGGGTGTGATAAGCTCTATGTACATTCACATAAAATGGGTGCAAGCCAGTTTTGCACACACAGAATACTCAAGTTTAACTTGACGAGCCTAGCATATGCAGATATGGCCTCGGAACACTGGAGACCGAAATGTCGAGCGTGAATCATATAATAGATATGATCAACATAGTGGTGTTCACCATTGAAAACTACTCCATCTCACATGATGATCAGACATGGTTTTGTTGATTTAGATCACGTGATCACTTAGATGATTAGAGGGATGTCTATCTAAGTGGGAGTTCTTAAGTAATATGATTAATTGAACTTTAATTTATCATGAACTTAGTCCTGATAGTATTTTGCAAATTATGTTGTAGATCAATAGCTCGCGTTGTTGCTTCCCTATGTTTTTATATGTGTTCCTAGAGAAAACTAAGTTGAAAGATGGTAGTAGCAATGATGCGGACTGGGTCCGTGATCTGAGGTTTATCCTCATTGCTGCACAGAAAAATTATGTCCTTGATGCACTGCTAGGTGACAGACCTATTGTAGGAGCAGATGCAGACGTTATGAATGTTTGTCTAAGCTCAAGATGATGACTACTTGATAGTTTAGTGCACCATGGTTTACGGCTTAGAATCGGGACTTCAAAGACGTTTTGAACGTCATGGACCATATGAGATGTTCCAAGAGTTGAAGACAATATTTCAAGCAAATACCTGAGTTGAGAGATATAAAGTCTCTAACAAGTTCTATAGCTAAAAGATGGAGGAGAATAGCTCAGGCAGTGAGCATGTACTCAGATTGTCTAGGTACTACAATCGCTTGAATCAAGTGGGAGTTAATCTTCCAGATAAGATAGTGATTGATGATACGTCCATTTTGCATCATGCTTTTATATCAATATTTATTGCATTATGGGCTGTTACTTCACATTATGTCCCAATACTTATGGCTATTCTCTCTTATTTTACAAGGTTTACCATGAAGAGGGGGAATGTCGGCAGCTGGAATTCTGGCTGGAAAAGGAGCAAATATTGGAAACCTATTCTGCACAACTCCAAAAATCCTGAAACTCCACGGAAGTCGGTTTTGGAATTAATAAGAATTATTGAGCGAAGAAAACACCACAGGGGGCCCACACCCTGGCCAGGAGGGTGGGGGCATGCCCACCCCTACTGGGCGCGCCCCCTGTCTCATGGGCCCCCTGGTGGCCCTCCAGTGCCCATCTTCTGCTATATGAAGGCTTTTACCCTGGAAAAAATCATAACCAAGCTTACAGGACGAAACTCCGCTGCCACGAGGCGGAACCTTGGCGGAACCAATCTAGGGCTCCGGCGGAGCTGTTCTGCAGGGGAAACTTCCCTCCGGGAGGGGGAAATCATCACCATCGTCATCACCAACGGTCCTCTCATCGGAAGGGGGTCAATCTCCATCAACATCTTCACCAGCATCATCTCCACTCAAAACCCTAGTTCATCTCTTGTATCCAATCTTGTATCAAACCACAAACTGGTACCTGTGGGTTGCTAGGAGTTTTGATTACTCCTTGTAGTTGATGCTAATTGGTTTACTTGGTGGAAGATCATATGTTCAGATCCTTAATGCATAATACTCCTCTGATTATGAACATGAATATGCTTTGTGAGTAGTTACATTTGTTCCCGAGGACATGGGTGAAGTCTTGCTATTAGTAGTCATGTGAATTTCGTATTCGTTCGATATTTTGATGAGATGTATGTTGTCTCTCCTCTAGTGGTGTTATGTGAACGTCGACTACATGACACTTCACCATTATTTGGGCCAAGAGGAAGGCATTGGGAAGTAATAAGTAGATGATGGGTTGCTAGAGTGACAGAAGCTTAAACCCTAGTTTATGCGTTGCTTCACAAGGGGCTGATTTGGATCCATATGTCTAATGTTGTGGTTAGGTTTACCTTAATACTTCTTTTGTAGTTGCGGATGCTTGCAATAGGGGTTAATCATAAGTGGGATTCTTGTATAAGTAAGGGCAGTACCCAAGCACCGGTCCATCCACATATCAAATTATCAAAGTACCGAACGCGAATCATATGAGCGTGATGAAAACTAGCTTGACGATAATTCCCATGTGTCCTCGGGAGCACTTTTCTCATTATAAGAAACTGTCCAGGCTTGTCCTTTAATACAAAAAGGATTGGGCCACCTTGCTGCACTTTATTTACTTTCATTGCTTGTTACCCGTCACAATTTATCTTATCACAAAACTATCTGTTACCTACAATTTCAGTGCTTGCAGAGAAAACCTTACTGAAAACCGCTTGTCATTTCCTTCTGCTCCTCGTTGGGTTCGACACTCTTACTTATCAAAAGGACTACGATAGATCCCTATACTTGTGGGTCATCAAGACTCTTTTCTGGTGCCGTTGCCGGGGAGTGAAGCGCCTTTGGCGAGTGGAACTTGGTAAGGTAACATTTATATAGTGTGCTGAAATTTTCTGTCACTTGTTACTATGGAAACTAATCCTTTGTGGGGCTTGTTCGGGGTATCTTCACCCCGACCAGAAGAGAAAAGAGTTGCTCCTCAACCTACTGAACCTACTGAAAATATTTACTTTGAGATTCCTTTGGGTATGGTAGAGAAACTGCTAGCTAATCCCTTTCAGGAGATGGAACATTGCACCCCGATTTACACCTTATCTTTGTAGATGAAGTTTGTGGATTATTTAAGCTTGCAGGTATTCTCGATGATGTTGTCAAAAGGAAGGTCTTCCCTTTATCTTTGAAGGGGGATGCATTGACATGGTATAGGCTATGTGATGATACGGGATCTTGGAATCATAAACGATTGAAGTTGGAATTTCACCAGAAGTTCTATCATATGCATCTTGTTCATCGTGATCGTAATTACATATATAATTTCTGGCCTCACGAAGGAGAAAGCATCGCTCAAGCTTGGGGAGCCTTAAGTCAATGTTATATTCATGCCCCAATCATGAGCTCTCAAGAGAAATGATTATTCAAAAAAATTATGCTCGGCTTTCTCTCAATGATCGCACCATGCTCGATACTTCCTATGTTGGTTCTTATATGCTGAAGACTACTAAATTCAAGTGGGATTTATTGGAAAGAATTAAACGCAACTCTGAAGATTGGGGTTCCGAGGATGGTAAGGAGTCAGGTACAACACCTAAGTTTGATTGTGTTAAATCTTTTATGGATACCGATGCTTTTCGTGGATTTAGCGTGAAGTATGGACTTGACTCTGAGATAGTAGCTGCTTTTTTTTGAATCTTTTGCTACTCACGTTGATCTCCCTAAGGAGAAGTGGTTTAAATATAATCCTCCAATTGAAGTAAAAGTAGTTGCACCTATTACAGTTGAAAAGACTGTCACTTATAATGATCCTATTGTTGCTACTAGTTATGTTGAGAAACCACCTTTTCCTGTTAGGATCAAGGATCATGCTAACTTGAACTGTTGTTCGTAAGAGTAATACTAGGACTTATACACCTCCTGAGCAAATAAAAGTTTAACCTAGTATTGCTATGGTTAAAGATCTCTTGGATGATAATTTAGATGGGCATGTTATTTATTTATGTGGTGAGACTGCTAATATTGCTAGACCAGATGCTAAGTTACATAGACATGTTGTAGGCATGCCTGTTATTTCTGTTAAAATAGGAGATCATTGTTATCACGGCTTATGTGATATGGGTGCTAGTGCTAGTGCAATACCCTATGACTGAAGGAAATATGCCCTAGAGGCAATAATAAAGTTATTATTTATTTCCTCATATCATGATAAATGTTTATTATTCATGCTAGAATTGTATTAACCGGAAACATGATACATGTGTGAATACATAGACAAACATAGTGTCACTAGTATGCCTCTACTTGAACTAGCTCATTGATCAAAGATGGTTATGTTTCCTAACCATAGGCATCTGTTGTCATTTGATTAATGGGATCACATCATTAGGAGCATGATGTGATTGACTTCACCCATTCCGTTAGCTTAGCACTTGATCATTTAGTATGTTGCTATTGCTTTCTTCATGACTTATACAAAGTTCCTGCAACTATGAGACTGTGCAACTCCCGTTTACCGGAGGAACACTTTGTGTGCTACCAAACGTCACAACGTAACTGGGTGATTATAAAGGTGCTCTACAAGTGTCTCCGAAGGTACATGTTGAGTTGGCATAATTCGAGATTAGGTTTTGTCACTCCGATTGTCGGAGAGGTATCTCTGGGCCCTCTCGGTAATACTCATCACCTAAGCCTTGCAAGCATTGTAACTAATGAGTTAGTTATGAGATGATGTATTACGGAACGAGTAAAGAGACTTGCCAGTAACGAGATTGAACTAGGTATTGGATACCGACGATCGAATCTCGGGCAAGTAACATACCGATGACAAAGGAACAACGATGTTGTTATGCGGTTTGACCGATAAAGATCTTCGTAGAATATGTAGGAACCAATATGAACATCCAGGTTCCGCTATTGGTTATTGACCGAGAATAGTTCTAGGTCATGTCTACATAGTTCTCGAACCCGTAGGGTCCGCACGCTTAACGTTACGATGACAGTTTTATTATGAGTTTATAAGTTTTGATGTACCGAAGGTTCTTCGGAGTCCCGGATGTGATCACGGACATGACGAGGAGTCTCGAAATGGTCGAGACATAAAGACTGATATATTGTATGACTATATTCGGACACCGGAAGTGTTCCGGGTGTTTTCGAACAAAAACCGGAGTACCTGAGGGTTACCGGACCCCCGGGAAGTAATGGGCCTTGATGGGCCCTATTGGAGAGAGAGAGGGGCCGGCCAGGGCAAGTGGCGCGCCACCTCCCCTTGAGTCCGAATAGGACAAGGAAGGGGGGGCGGCGCCCCCCTTGCCTTCCCCCTCTCCCACTCCTTCCTTCCCCCTCCTTCTTGGAATAGAAAAGGAGGGGGGAAACCTACTTGGAAGAGGTTTCCCCCTCCTAGGACGCGCCTCCCCTTAGGCCGGTCCCCTCCTCCTCTCCCCCTTTATATATGGGGGCGGGGGCACCCCATAGACACACAAGTTGATCTACGGATCGTTCCTTAGCCGTGTGCGGTGCCCCCTCCACCATAATCCACCTCGGTCATATCGTCATGAGTTTAGGAGAAGCCCTGCGCCAAGAGAACCTCATCATCGTCACCATGCCGTCATGCTGACGAAACTCATCCTCGACGCTTCACTGGATTGGAGCCCGGGGGACGTCATCGAGCTGAACGTGTGCTGAACACGGAGGTGCCGTACGTTCGGTGCTTGGATCGGTCGATTCGTGAAGACGTACGACTACATCAACCGCATTGTCATAACGCTTCCGCTTACGGTCTACGAGGGTACGTGGACGGACACTCTCCCCTCTCGTTGCTATGCCATCACCATGATCTTGCGTGTGCGTAGGAAATTTTTTGAAATTACTGCGTTGCCCAACAGTGGCATCAAAGCCTAGGTTTTATGGTTTGATGTTATATGCATGAGTAGAACACAAGGGAGTTGTGGGCGATATAAGTCATACTACTTACCAGCATGTCATACTTTGGTTCGGCGGTATTGTTGGATGAAGCGGCCCGGACCGACATTACGCGTACGCTTACGCGAGACTGGTTTTACCGCCGTGCTTTGCACACAGGTGACTAGCGGGTGTCAGTTTCTCCAACTTTAGTTGAACCGAGTGTGGCTACGCCCGGTCCTTGTGAAGGTTAAAACAGCATCAACTTGACAAACTATCGTTGTGGTTTTGATGCGTAGGTGAGATTGGTTCTTGCTTAAGCCCGTAGCAGCCACGTAAAACTTGCAACAACAAAGTAGAGGATATCTAACTTGTTTTTGCAGGGCATGTTGTGATGTAATATGGCCAAGACGTGATGCTATATTTTATTGTATGAGATGATCATGTTTTGTAACCGAAGTTATCGGCAACTGGCAGGAGCCATATGGTTGTCGCTTTATTGTATGAAATGCAAACGCCCTGTAATTGCTTTACTTTATCACTAAGCGGTAGCGATAGTCGTAGAAGCAATAGATGGCGTAAACGACAACGATTCTACGATGGAGATCAAGGTGTTGCACCGGTGACGATGGTGATCACGATGGTGCTTCGAAGATGGAGATCACAAGCACAAGATGATGATGGCCATATCATATCACTTATATTGATTGCATGTGATGTTTATCCTTTATGCATCTTATCTTGTTTTGATTGACGGTAGCATTTTAAGATGATCTCTCACTAAGATTATCAAGAAGTGTTCTCCCTGAGTATGCACCGTTGCCAAAGTTCATCGTGCCCAGACACCAGGTGATGATCGGGTGTGATAAGCTCTACGTCCATCTACAACGGGTGCAAGACAGTTTTGTAAACGCAGAATACTCAGGTTAAACTTGACGAGCCTAGCAAATGCAGATATGGCCTCGGAACACGGAGGCCGAAAGGTCGAGCGTGAATCATATAGTAGATATGATCAACATAGTGATGTTCACCATTGAAAACTACTCCATCTCACGTGATGATCGGTTATGGTTTAGTTGATTTGGATCACGTAATCACTTAGATGACTAGAGAGATGTCTGTCTAAGTGGGAGTTCTTAAGTAATATGATTAATTGAACTTAAACTTATCATGAACTTAGTACCTGATAGTATTTTGCTTGTCTATGTTTGTTTGTAGATAGATGGCTCGTGCTGTTGTTCCGTTGAATTTTAATGCGTTCCTTGAGAAAGCAAAGTTGAAAGATGATGGTAGCAATTACACGGACTAGGTCCGTAACCTGAGGATTATCCTCATTCTTGCCTGAGAAAAGTTACGCCCTGGAAGCACCGCTGGGTGCGAACTGCTGCTGATGCTGGCTGGCGACATTAAGAATGTCTAGCAGAGCAAAGCTGATGACTACTCTATAGTTCAGTGTGCCATGCTTTACGGCTTAGAACCGGGTCTTCAACGACGTTTTTAACGTCATGGAGCATATGAGATGTTCCAGGAGTTGAAGTTAATATTTCAAGCAAATGCCCGGATTGAGAGATATGAAGTCTCCAATAACTTCTACAGCTGCAAGATGGAGGAGAATAGTTCTGTGAGTGAGCATATACTCAAAATGTCTGGGTATAATAATCACTTGATTCAACTGGGAGTTAATCTTCCGGATGATAGCGTCATTGACAGAATTCTCCAATCACTGCCACCAAGCTACAAGAGCTTTGTGATGAACTATAATATGCAAGGGATGAACAAGACTATTCTCGAGCTCTTCACAATGCTAAAAGCTACGGAGGTAGAAATCAAGAAGGAGCATCAAGTGTTGATGGTCAACAAGACCACTAGTTTCCAGAAAAAGGGCAAAGGGAAGAAGAAGGGGAACTTCATGAAGAACAGCAAGCAAGTTGCTGCTCAAGAGAAGAAACCCAAGTCTGGACCTAAGCCTGAAACTGAGTGCTTCTACTGCAAGCGGTCGTCCTTTGGAGCGGAACTGCCCCAAGTATTTGGCGGATAAGAAGGATGGCAAAGTGAACAAAGGTATATGTGATATACATGTTATTGATGTGTACCTAACTAGAGCTTGTAGTAGCACTGGTATTTGATCTGGTTCATTGCTAATATTTGCAACTCGAAACAGGGACTATGGAATAAACGAGCACTGGCCAAGGACGAGGTGACGATGCGCGTGGGAAACGGTTCCAAAGTCGATGTGATCGCGGTCGGCACGCTACCTCTACATCTACCTTCGGGATTAGTTTTAGACCTGAATAATTGTTATTTGGTGCCAGCGTTGAGCATGAACATTATATCTGGATCTTGTTTGATGCGAGACGGTTATTCATTTAAATCAGAGAATAAAGGTTGTTCTATTTATATGAGTAATATCTTTTATGGTCATGCACCCTTGAAGAGTGGTCTATTTTTATTGAATCTCGATAGTAGTGATACACATATTCATAATGTTGAAGCCAAAATATGCAGAGTTGATAATGATAGTGCAACTTATTTGTGGCACTGCCGTTTAGGTCATATCGGTGTAAAGCACATGAAGAAACTCCATACTAATGGACTTTTGGAATCACTTGATTATGAATCACTTGGTACTTGTGAACCGTGCCTCATGGGCAAGATGACTAGAACACCGTTCTCCGGTACTATGGAGAGAGCAACAGATTTGTTGGAAATCATACATACAGATGTATGTGGTCCGATGAATGTCGAGGCTCGTGGCGGATATCGTTATTTTCTCACCTTCACAGATGATTTGAGCAGATATGGGTATATCAACTTAATGAAGCACAAGTCTGAAACATTTGAAAAGTTCAAAGAATTTCAGAGTGAAGTGGAAAATCATCGTAACAAGAAAATAAAGTTTCTACGATCTGATCGTGGAGGAGAATATTTGAGTTACGAGTTTGGTTTACATTTGAAAAAATGCGGAATAGTTTCGCAACTCATGCCACCTGGAACACCACAAAGAAATGGTGTGTCCGAACGTCGTAATGGTACTTTACTAAATATGGTGCGATCTATGACGTCTCTTACTGATTTACCGCTATCGTTTTGGGGTTATGCTTTAGAGACGGCTGCATTCACATTAAATAGGGCACCATCTAAATCTGTTGAAACGACGCCTTATGAACTGTGGTTTGGCAAGAAATCAAAGTTGTCGTTTCTTAAAGTTTGGGGCTGCGATGCTTATGTGAAGAAACTTCAACCAGATAAGCTCGAACCCAAATCGGAGAAATGTGTCTTCATAGGATACCAAAAAGAGACTGTTGGGTACACTTTCTATCACAGATCCGAAGGCAAGACATTCGTTGCTAAGAATGGATCCTTTCTAGAGAAGGAGTTTCTCTCGAAAGAAGTGAGTGGGAGGAAAGTAGAACTTGATGAGGTAATGGTACCTGCTCCCTTATTGGAAAGTAGTTCATCACAGAAATCAGTTCCTGTGACAAATACACCAATAAGTGAGGAAGCTAATGATATTGATCATGAAACTTCACATCAAGTGTCTACTGAACCTCGTAGGTCTACCAGAGTAAGATCCGCACCAGAGTGGTACGGTAATCCTGTTCTGGAAGTCATGTTACTTGACCATGATGAGCCTACGAACTATGAGGAAGCGATGATGAGCCTAGATTCCGCAAAATGGCTAGAGGCCATGAAATTTGAGATGGGATCCATGTATGAGAACAAAGTATGGACTTTGGTTGACTTGCCCGATGATCGGCAAGCCATTGAGAATAAATGGATCTTCAAGAAGAAGACTGACGCTGACGGTAATGTAACTGTCCATAAAGCTCGACTTGTTGCGAAAGGTTTTCGACAAGTTCAAGGGGTTGACTACGATGAGACTTTCTCACCCGTAGCGATGCTTAAGTCTGTCCGAATTATGTTAGCAATTGCCGCATTTTATGATTATGAAATTTGGTAGATGGATGTAAAAAATGCATTCCTGAATGGATTTCTGGAAGAAGAGTTGTATATGATGCAACCGGAAGGTTTTATCGATCCTAAGGGAGCTAACAAAGTGTGCAAGCTCCAGCGATCAATCTATGGTCTGGTGCAAGCCTCTCGGAGTTGGAATAAACGCTTTGATAGTGTGATCAAATCATATGGTTTTATACAGACTTTTGGAGAAGCCTGTATTTACAAGAAAGTGAGTGGGAGCTCTGTAGCATTTCTAATATTATATGTGGATGACATATTGTTGATTGGAAATGATATAGAATTTCTGGATAGCATAAAAGGATACTTGAATAAAACTTTTCAATGAAAGACCTCGGTGAAGCTGCTTACATATTGGGCATTAAAATCTATAGAGATAGATCAAGGCGCTTGATTGGACTTTCACAAAGCACGTACCTTGATAAAGTATTGAAAAGGTTCAATATGGATCGAGCGAAGAAAGGGTTCTTGCTCTGTATTACAAGGTATAAAGTTGAGTCGGACTCAATGCCCGACCAACGCAGAAGATAGAGAGAAAATGAAAGGAGTTCCTATGCTTCAGCCATAGGCTCTATCATGTATGCAATGCTGTGTACCGGACTGATGTGTGCCTTGCTATTAGTTTAGCAGGAGGTACCAAAGTAATCCAGAGTGGGTCACTAGACAGCGGTCAAGAACATCCTGAAATACCTGAAAAGGACTAAGGATATGTTTCTCGTATATGGAGGTGACAAAGAGCTAGTCGTAAATGGTTACGTCGATGCAAGCTTTGACACTGATCCGGACGATTCTAAATCGCAAACTGGATATGTATTTTTATTAAACGGTGGAGCTGTAAGTTGGTGCAGCTCTAAACAAAGCGTCGTGGCGGAATCTACATGTGAAGCGGAGCTCAGAGCTGCTCCGGAAGCAGCGAATGAAGGAGTCTGGATGAAGGAGTTCATTTCCGATCTAGGTGTTATACCTAGTGCATCGGGACCAATGAAGATCTTCTGTGACAATACTGGTGCAATTGCCTTGGCAAAAGAATCCAGATTTCACAAGAGGACCAAGCACATCAAGAGACGCTTCAATTCCATTCGGGACCAATTCCAAGTGGGAGACATAGAGATTTGCAAGATACATACGAATCTGAATGTTGCAGACCCGTTGACTAAGCCTCTCTCACGAGCAAAACATGATCAGCACCAAGACTCCGTGGGTGTTAGAATCATTACTATGTAATCTAGATTATTGACTCTAGTGCAAGTGGGAGACTGAAGGAAATATGCCCTAGAGGCAATAATAAAGTTATTATTTATTTCCTCATATCATGATAAATGTTTATTATTCATGCTAGAATTGTATTAACTGGAAACATGATACCTGTGTGAATACATAGACAAACATAGTGTCACTAGTATGCCTCTACTTGAACTAGCTCATTGATCAAAGATGGTTATGTTTCCTAACCATAGGCATGTGTTGTCATTTGATTAATGGGATCACAGATTAGGAGAATGATGTGATTGACTTGCCATTCCGTTAGCTTAGCACTTGATCGTTTAGTATGTTGCTATTGCTTTCTTCATGACTTATACAAAGTTCCTGCATCTATGAGATTGTGCAACTCCCGTTTACCGGAGGAACACTTTGTGTGCTACCAAACGTCACAACGTAACTGGGTGATTATAAAGGTGCTCTACAGGTGTCTCCGAAGGTACATGTTGAGTTGGCATAATTCGAGATTAGGTTTTGTCACTCCGATTGTTGGAGAGGTATCTCTGGGCCCTCTCGGTAATACTCATCACCTAAGCCTTGCAAGCATTGTAACTAATGAGTTAGTTATGAGATGATGTATTACGGAACGAGTAAAGAGACTTGCCAGTAACGAGATTGAACTAGATATTGGATACCGACGATCGAATCTCGGGCAAGTAACATACCGATGACAAAGGGAACAACGTATGATGTTATGCGGCTTGACCGATAAAGATCTTCGTAGAATATGTGGGAACCAATATGAACATCCAGGTTCCGCTATTGGTTATTGACCGAGAATAGTTCTAGGTCATGTCTACATAGTTCTCGAACCCGTAGGGTCCGCACGCTTAACGTTATGATGACAGTTTTATTATGAGTTTATAAGTTTTGATGTACCTAAGGTTGTTCGGAGTCCCGGATGTGATCACGGACATGACGAGGAGTCTCAAAATGGTCGAGACATACAGATTGATATATTGGATGACTATATTCGGACACCAGAAGTGTTCCGGGTGTTTTCGGAGAAAAACCGGAGTACCGGAGGGTTACCGGAACCCCCCGGGAAGTAATGGGCCTTGATGGGCCCTATTGGAGAGAGAGAGGAGCCGGCCAGGGCAAGTGGCGCGCCCCCTCCCCTTGAGTCCGAATAGGACAAGGAAGGGGGGGCGGCGCCCCCCTTGCCTTCCCCCTCTCCCACTCCTTCCTTCCCCCTCCTTCTTGGAATAGGAAAGGGAGGGGGGAAACCTACTGGAGTAGGTTTCCCCCTCCTAGGGCGCGCCTCCCCTTAGGCCGGCCCCCTCCTCCTCTCCCCCTTTATATACGGGGGCGGGGGGCACCCCATAGACACACAAGTTGATGTACGGATCGTTCCTTAGCCGTGTGCTGTGCCCCCCTCCACCATAATCCACCTCGGTCATATCGTCGCGGTGTTTAGGAGAAGCCCTGCGCCAGTAGAACATCATCATCGTCACCACGCCGTCGTGCTGACGAAACTCATCCCCGACGCTTCACTGGATTGGAGCCCGGGGGACGTCATCGAGCTGAACGTGTGCTGAACACGGAGGTGTCGTACGTTTAGTGCTTGGATCGGTCGATTCATGAAGACGTACGACTACATCAACCGCGTTGTCATAACGCTTCCGCTTACGGTCTACGAGGGTACGTGGACGGACACTCTCCCCTCTCGTTGCTATGCCATCACCATGATCTTGCGTGTGCGTAGGAATTTTTTTGAAATTACTGCGTTCCCCAACAATGACTTATATAAACAAATTATGCATGATATTGCACCCGCTGAAATAGAAGGGATGTTACTATTAAGCTTGCCAATAGGGACACCATTAAGCCAGTTGGGATTGTTAGAGATGTTGAAGTCTTGTGTGGAAAAGTTAAATATCCTGCTGATTTTCTTGTTCTTGGCTCCCCACAAGATGACTTTTGTCCCATTATTTTGGTAGACCCTTCTTGAATACTGTTAATGCTAGGATTGCTTGTGAAAAGGATACTGTTACAATTGGCTTAGGGGATATGTCTCATGAGTTTAATTTTGCTAAGTTTCGTAGACAACCCCGTGATAGAGAATCACCTAGTAAGGATGAGATTATTGGTCTTGCTTCTATTGTCGTGCCTCCTACTAATCCATTAGAACAATATTTGCTAGACCATGAAAATGATATGTTTATGAATGAAAGAAGGGAAATAGATGAAGTGTTCCTTCAACAGGGTCCTATTCTGAAACACAACCTACCTGTTGAAATCCTAGGGGATCCCCCTCCACCCAAGGGTGATCCTGTGTTTGATCTCAAACCTTTACCTGATATTCTTAAGTATGCTTATCTTGATGAAAAGAAAATATATCATGTTATTATTAGTGCTAACCTTTCAGAGCAAGAAGAAGAAAGATTATTGAAAACTCTAAAGAAGCACCGTGCTGCTATTGGATATACTCTGGATGATCTTAAGGGCATTAGTCCCACTCTAGGCCAACACAAAATAAATGTGGAGAAAGATGACAAACCAATTAGAGATCCTCAACGACGATTGAATTCCAAGATGAAAGAAGTGGTAAGAAACAAGATACTATAGCTCCTTGAGGAAGGTATAATTTATCCCGTTGCTGATAGTGATTGGGTGAGTCCTGTCCATTGCGTTCCTAAAAAGGGAGGTATTACTATCGTTCCTAATGATAAAGATGAATTGATCCCGCAAAGAATTATTACAGGTTATAGGATGGTAATTTATTTCCATAAATTAAATAAAGCTACTAAGAAAGATCATTACCTTTTACCTTTTATTGATCAAATGCTAGAAAGACTATCCAAACACACACATTTCTGCTTTCTAGATGGTTATTCTGGTTTCTCTCAAATACCTGTGTCAGTGGAGGATCAATCAAAAACTACTTTTACTTGCCCTTTCGGTACTTTTGCTTATAGACGTATGCCTTTTGGTTTATGTAATGCACCTGCTACCTTTAAAAGATGCATGATGGCTATATTCTCTGACTTTTGTGAAAAGATTTGTGAGGTATTCATGGATGATTTCTCCGTTTATGGATCCTCTTTTGATGATTGCTTGAGCAACCTTGATTGAGTTTTGCAGAGATGCGAAGACACTAGTCTCGTCTTGAATTGGGAAAAGTGCCACTTTATGGTTAATGAAGGCATTGTCTTGGGGCATAAGATTTCCGAGAGAGGTACTGAAGTTGATAAAGCTAAAGTTGATGCTATTGAAAAGATGCCATGTCCCAAGGACATAAAAGGTATAAGAAGTTTCCTTGGTCATGCCGGTTTTTATAGGAGGTTCATTAAGGACGTTTCTAAAATCTCTAGGCCTCTGACTAATTTATTGCAAAAAGATATTAATTTTGTCTTTGATGATGATTGTGTAGAAGCATTTGAAATACTTAAGAAAGCTTTGATCACTGCACCTATTGTTCAGGCGCCTGATTGGAATTTACCCTTTGAAATTATGTGTGATGCTAGTGATTATGCTGTAGGTGCTGTTCTAGGGCAAAGAGTTGATAAGAAATTGAATGTTATCCATGCTAGTAAAACTCTTGATACCGCCCAGAGAAATTTTACCACTACTGAAAAAGAGTTCTTAGCAGTTGTGTTTGCTTGTGATAACTTCGGACCATATATTGTTGATTCCAAAGTTACTATTCACACTGATCATGGTGCTACTAAATATCTTATGGAAAAGAAAGATGCTAAGCCTAGACTTATTAGATGGGTTCTCTTGCTCTAGGAATTTGATTTGCATATTGTTGATAGAAAGGGAGCTGAGAACCCCGTTGCAGACAACTTGTCTAGGTTAGAGAATGTTCTTGATGACCCACTACCTATTGATGATAGCTTTCCTGATGAACAGTTAGCGGTCATTAATGCTTCTCGTACTGCTCTTTGGTATGCTGATTATGCTAATTACATTGTTGCTAAATTTATAACACCTAGTTTCACATACCAACAATGGAAAAGGTTCTTTTATTATTTAAGACATTACTTCTGGGATGACCCACACCTTTATAAAGAAGGAGTAGATGGTGTTATCAGACGTTGTGTACCTGAGCATGAACAGGAACAGATCCTACACAAGTGTCACTCTGAATCATATGGAGGACACCACGCTGGAGATAGAACTGCACATAAGATATTGCAATCCGGTTTTTATTGGCCTACTCTCTTCAAATATGCTCGTAAGTTTGTCTTATATCTTGTGATGAATGTCAAAGAATTGGTAATATTAGTAGACGTCAAGAAATGCCTATATATTATTCTCTTGTTATTGAACCGTTTGATGTTTGGGGCTTTGATTATATGGGACCTTTTCCTACCTCTAATGGTTACACACATATTTTAGTTGTTGTTGATTACATTACTAAGTCGGTAGAAGCTATTCACGAGAGTGGAGGGCGCGCCCACCCTTCCTGGGCGCGCCCCCCTGTCTCGTGGCCACCTCGTGTGCCTCCCGGACTCCGTTTTCTTGCACGTTACGTATTTTGGTTGGTAAAAATTCATTATATAATCTCCCAAAGGCTTTGACCACTGTATCACGCAAATATCCTCTGTTTTTGTTTTGAGTTGTTTTTCTGACAGATCTAGAGCATCATGACGTCTCCTAGCGCTCCTAAGGACAAGTTTTTTGAGAGGGTTATCAACCCCTATCTCGCGGAGGTGCTGCAATACCCTCAAACCATTGAGATGCGTGAGGGAGTGCTGCACATCCGCGATGTGGAGGGGCCAAGGCATACCGGAAGCATGGAGACAAAGCTCTAAGCCATGGAGCAACAAGTTTTCAAGTGCGAAGGGATGGTGGAGCGTGGACTCAACGCCAACCAGATGATGATCACGGAGTTCACCAACAATCACAAGCTGGATGCCAAGATCATCGGGGAGACCATCTTTAAGCTTCAAGAGAAAATCGAGCACCTCCAAGCCCAGATCTATGACCTACAAAACCAAAACTGTGAGTATGAATATAGATTCAAGAGGATGAGTTTCGCTGCAGATTTGAGGATCCCGGAGACTCGATCATCCTTCTATGATGGTGAGCCTATGCCTTGGAAGATGGACGACAAGCCTACATCATCAACAACTCCTACTTCACCACCTCCGAGGACATAATCACATGGGTATGGGCACTCCCCTTGGCAACTGCTAAGCTTGGGGGAGGTGCCCCGGTATCGTATCACCATCACACTCCTATCTTTACCGTTTTACTTAGTTCGATCCTTTTAGTAATATCTTGATCTAGTAGATTGAAGTTTTGATATCAAGTAGTTTTGACTTTTGCTTTGTGATCTCTTTTATGTAATCGAGTCCGTGAGCTATCTATAATAAAGATTAGTGTTGAGTCAAGGGCTTTGCTATCTTGCTATGATCTTGAGGAATTAGAAAGAATAAAAATAATAAAGAGTTCATATTGATCTTATGGATAGTAATGACTTCACACATAAAAAGTATGAGGCATAAAAGTTGTTGAGAGTTGACAAACCTAGTTTTGGTCATAGTTGCAATTAATAGGAAGTAATAAGGAAAGAGAGGTTTTCACATACAAATATACTATCTTGGACATCTTTTATGATTGTGAGCACTCATTAAGTATGACATGCTAAAAAGAGTTGATGTTGGACAAGGAAGACAACGTAATGGTTTATGTTTTCTCACATCTCAGTTAAAGTATATTATCATTGATCTTCCCAACATGTTGAGCTTGCCTTTCCCGCTCATGCTAGCCAAATTCCTTTTACCAAGTAGAGATACTATCATATAGTCTTCTACAACTCTCTTATGCTCAAGTAACAATCATTCAACGTATTCACCTTTGGGTGATGTCAACAACAATAATTCATTGCAAAAACTGGGTTTAAGGACATTTGGAAGCACAAGTAGCATCTCTACTTGGTGCAAGGAATTTGGCTAGCATGAGCGGGAAAGCTCTATTCTTGACTCTTTCCGATGTTATGATAAATTGCAATTGCTTCAATGACTGAGATTATAGTTTGCTAGTTCCCAATGAAGTTTCTGAACCATAATTGACATTGTGAATTGATTGTTACTTGAGCATAAGAGATCATATGACAAAATCTATATATGTTGTTGTTACAAGAATGATCATGATGCCCTCATGTCCGTATTTTATTTTTATCGACGCCTCTATCTCTAAACATGTGGACATATTTTTCAATTTCAGCTTCCGCTTGAGGACAAGCGAGGTCTAAGCTTGGGGGAGTTGATACGTCCGTTTTGCATCACGCTTTTATATCAATATTTATTGCATTATGGGTTGTTACTTCACATTATGTCTCAACACTTATGGCTATTCTCTGTTATTTTATAAGGTTTACCATGAAGAGGGGGAATGCCGGCAGCTGGAATTCTAGCTGGAAAAGGAGCAATATTGGAAACCTATTCTGCACAGCTCCAAAAATCCTGAAACTCCACGGAAGTCAGTTTTAGAATTAATAAGAATTATTGAGCGAAGAAAACACCAGAGGGGGCCCACGCCCTGGCCAGGAGGGTGGGGGCCGCGCCCACCCCTACTGGGCGCGCCCCCTGTCTCTTGGGCCCCCTGGTGGCCCTCCGGTGCCCATCTTCTGCTATATGAAGGCTTTTACCCTGAAAAAATCATAAGCTAGCTTATGGGACAAAACACCGCCGCCACGAGGCGGAACCTTGGCGGAACCAATCTAGGGTTCTGGCGGAGCTGTTCTGCAGGGGAAACATCCCTCCGGGAGGGGGAAATCATCACCATCGTCATCACCAAAGATCCTCTCATCGGGAGGGGATCAATCTCCATCAACATCTTCACCAGCACCATCTCCTCTCAAAACCCTAGTTCATATATTGTATCCAATCTTGTATCAAAACCACAAATTGGTACCTGTGGGTTGCTAGTAGTGTTGATTACTCCTTGTAGTTGATGCTAATTGGTTAACTTGGTGGAAGATCATATGTTTAGATCCTTAATGCATATTAATACTCCTCTGATTATGAACATGAATATGCTTTGTGAGTAGTTACGTTTGTTCCTGAGGACATGGGTGAAGTCTTGCTATTAGTAGTCATGTGAATATGGTATTCGTTTGATATTTTTATGAGATGTATGTTGTCTCTCCTCTAGTGGTGTTATGTGAACGTCGACTACATGACACTTCACCGTTATTTGGGCCTAGAGGAAGGCATTGAGAAGTAATAAGTAGATGATGGGTTGCTAGAGTGACAGAAGCTTAAACCCTAGTTTGTGTGTTGCTTCGTAAGGGGCTGATTTGGATCCATATGTCTAATATTGTGGTCAGGTTTACCTTAATACTTCTTTTATAGTTGCCGATGCTTGCAATAGGGGTTAATCATAAGTGGGATTCTTGTACAAGTAAGGGCAGTACCCAAGCACCGGTCCACCCACATATCAAATTATCAAAGTACCGAACGCGAATCATATGATCGTGATGAAAACTAGCTTGACGATAATTCCCATGTGTCCTCGGGAGCACTTTTCTCATTATAAGAAATTGTCCAGGCTTGTCCTTTGCTACAAAAAGGATTGGGCCACCTTGCTGCACTTTATTTACTTTCATTGCTTGTTACCCATTACAATTTATCTTATCACAAAACTATTTGTTACCTACAATTTCAGTGCTTGCAGAGAAAACCTTACTAAAAACCGCTTGTCATTTCCTTCTGCTCCTCGTTGGGTTCGACACTCTTACTTATCGAAAGGACTACGATAGATCCCCTATTCTTGTGGGTCATCAATTGACAAAGTTCTCTAGTCACCATCACCAAGTTACTGGAACTTTGTGATGAACTATAGTATGCAAGGGATGACGAAAACGATTCCCGAGCTCTTCGTGATGCTGAAATCGACGCATGTAGAAATCAAGAAAGAGCATCAAGAGTTGATGATTGACAAGACCACTAGTTTCATGAGAAGGGCAAAGGGAAAGAAAGGGAACTTCAAGTAGAATGGCAAGCAAGTTGTCACTCCCGCAAAGAAGCCCAAAGCTGGACCAAAGCCTGAAACTGAGTGATTCTACTGCAAAGGAAATGGTCACTAGAAGCGGAAATACCCTGAATATTTGGTGGATAAGAAGGATGGAAAAGTTAACAAAGGTATATTTGATATACATGTTATTGATGTGTACCTTACTAGTGCTCGTTGTAACCCCTGGGTATTTGATACTTGTTCGGTTGCTAAGATTAGTAACTCGAAACAGGAGTTGCAGAATAGATAGAGACTAGTTGAGGGTGAAGTGACGATGTATGTTGGAAGTGGTTCCAAGATTGATATGATCATCATCGCACACCCCCTATACTTTCGGGATTAGTGTTAAACCTAAATAAATGTTATTTGGCGTTTGCGTTGAGCATGAATATGATTTGATCATGTTTATTGCAATATGATTATTCATTTAATGTTAGAGAATAATTATTGTTCTGTTTACATGAATAAAACCTACGATGGTCATACAACCAATGAAAATAGTTTGTTGGATCTCGATCGTAGTGATACACATATTCATAATATTGATGCCAAAAGATGCAAAGTTGATAATGATAGTGCAACTTATTTGTGGCTTTGCCATTTGGGTCATATCAGTGTAAAGAGCATGAAGAAAATCCATAAAGATGGACTTTTGGAATCACTTGGTTATGAATCATTTGATGCTTGTGAACCGTGCCTTTTGGGCAAGATGACTAAAACTTCGTTCTCCGGAACAATGGAACGAGCTACTGACTTGTTGGAAATAATACATACCGATGTATGCGGTCCAATGAGCGTTGATGCTCGTGGTGGGTATCGTTATTTTCTGACCTTCACAGAAGATTTGAGCAGATATGAGTATATCTACTTAATGAAGGACAAGTCTGAAACATTTGAAAAGTTCAAAGAATTTCAGAGTGAAGTGGAGAATCATCGTAACAAGAAAATAGAGTTTCTACAATCTGATCGTAGAGGAGAATATTTGAGTTACGAGTTTGGCCTTCATTTAAAAACAAATTGGAATAGTATCACAGCTCACGCAAAATGGAACACCACAGCGTAATGGTGTGTCCGAACGTCGTAACCGCACTTTATTGGATATGGTGCGATCTATGATGTATCTTACCGATTTACCACTATCGTTTTGGGGTTATGCATTAGAGACAGCTGCATTCACTTTAAATAGGGCACCATCAAAATCCGTTGAGATGACGCCTTATGAATTGTGGTTTGGCAAGAAACCAAAGTTGTCATTTCTTAAAGTTTGGGGCTGCGATGCTTATGTGAAAAACTTTCAACCTGATAAGCTCGAACCCAAATCGGAGAAGTGCGTCTTCATAGAATACCCAAAGGAAACTGTTGGGTACACCTTCTATCACAGATCCGAAGGCAAGATATTCGTTGCTATGATGGATCCTTTCTAGAGAAGGAGTTTCTCTCGAAAGAAGTGAGTGGGAGGAAAGTAGAGCTTGATAAGGTAATTGTACCTTCTCCCGAATTGGGAAGTAATTCATCACAGAAATCAGTTCCAGTGATTCCTACACCAATTAGTGAGGAAGCTAATGATGATGATCATGAAACTTCATATTAAGTTACTACAGAACCTCGTAGGTCTTCCAAAGTACAGTCCGCACCAGAGTGGTACGGTAATCCTGTTCTGGAAGTCATGTTACTAGACCATGCTGAACCTACGAACTATGAGGAAGTGATGATGAGCCCAGATTCCGCGAAATGGCTTGAAAGCCATGAAATCTGAGACGGGATCCATGTATGAGAACAAAGTGTGGACTTGCCCGATGATCGGCAAGCCATAGAAAATAAATGGATCTTCAAGAGGAAGACAGAGCTGATAGTAGTGCTACTATCTACAAAGCTCGACTTGTCGCAAAAAGTTTTTCGACAAGTTCAAGGTGTTGAATACGATGAGATTTTCTCACTTGTATCGATGCTTAAGTCTGTCCGAATCATGTTAGCAATTGCCACATTTTATGAAATCTGGCAAATGGATGTCAAAACTGCATTCCTTAATGATTTATTAAAGAAGAGTTGTATATGAAGCAACCAGAAGGTTTTGTCAATCCTAAAGGTGCTAACAAAGTGTGCAAACTCTAGTGCTCCATCTATGGACTGGTGTAAGCATCTCGGAGTTGGAATATACGCTTTGATGAGTTGATCAAAGCATATTGTTTTATACATACTTGCGGTGAAGCCTGTATTTACATGAAAGTGAGTGGGAGCACTACAGCCTTTCTGATAAGTATATGTAATGACATATTGTTGATAAGAAATAATGTGGAATTTTCTGGAAAGCATAAAGGAGTGTTTGAAAGGAGTTTTCCAAAGAAAGACCTCGGTGAAGCTGCTTACACATTGAGCATCAAGATCTATAGATAGATCAAGACGCTTGATAGGATTTTTCAATGAGTACATACCTTGATAAGATTTTTAAGCAGTTCAAAATGGAACAGTCAAAGAAGGAGTTCTTGCCTATGTTATAAGGTGTGAAGTTGAGTAAGACTCAAAACCCGACCATGGCAGGAAATAAAAAGAGAATGAAACGTCACTCCCTATGCCTCAGTCATAGGTTCTATAAAGTATGGTATGTTGTGTACCAGACCGATTGTATACCTTGCTCTGAGTTTTGCAAGGGAGTACAATTTTGATCTAGGAGTAGATCACTGGACAGCGGTCAAGATTATCCTTAGTAAGGACTAAGGAAATGTTTCTCGGTGATGGGGGTGATAAAGAGTTGGTCGTAAAGAGTTACATCGATGCAAGCTTTTACACCAATCGAGATAACTCTAAGTCTCAATCTGGATACATATTGAAAGTGGGAGCAATTAGCTAGAGTAGCTCCGTACAGTGCATTGTAGACATAGAATATTTGTAAAATACATACGGCTCTGAATGTGACAGACCCGTTGACTAGACTTCTCTCACGAGAAAACATGATCATACCTTAGTACTCTCTGGGTGTTAATCACATAGCAATGTGAACTAGATTATTGACTCTGGTAAACCCTTTGAGTGTTGGTCACATGATGATCTGAACTATGGGTGTTAATCACATACAGATGTGAATATTGGTGTTAAATCACATGATGATGTGAACTAGATTATTGACTCTAGTGCAAGTGGGAGACTGAAGGAAATATGCCCTATAGGAAATAATAAAGTTATTATTTATTTCCTTATTTCATGATAAATGTTTGTTATTCATGCTAGAATTGTATTAACCGGAAACTTAGTACATGTGTGAATACATAGACAAACATAATGTCACTAGTATGCCTCTACTTGACTAGCTCATTGAATCAAAGATGGTTATGTTTCCTAACCATAGACATGAGTTGTCATTTGATTATTGGGATCACATCATTAGAGAATGATGTGATTGACTTGACCCATTCCGTTAGCTTAGCACTTGATCGTTTAGTTTGTTGCTATTGCTTTCTTCATGACTTATACATGTTCCTATGACTATGAGATTATGCAACTCCCGAATACCAAAGGAACACTTTGTGTGCTCTCAAACCTCACAACGTAACTGGGTGATTATAAATGTGCTCTACAGGTGTCTCCGATGGTACTTGTTGAGTTGGCATAGATCAAGATTAGGATTTGTCACTCCGGTTGTCGGAGAGGTATCTCTGGGCCCTCTCAGTAATGCACATCACTATAAGCCTTGCAAGCAATGTGACTAATGAGTTAGTTGCGGGATGATGCACTACAGAACAAGTAAAGAGACTTGTCGTTAACGAGATTGAACTAAGTATTGAGATACCAACGATCGAATCTCGGGCAAGTAACATACCGATGACAAAGGCAACAACGTATGTTGTTATGCAGTTTGACCGACAAAGATCTTCATAGAATATGTAGGAGCCAATATGAGCATCTAGGTTCCGCTATTGGTTATTGGTCGGAGACATGTCTCGGCCATGTCTACATAGTTCTCAAACCCGTAGGGTCCGCACGCTTAACGTTCGGTGATGATTTGTATTATGAGTTTATGTGTTTTGATGTACCGAAGATAGTTCGGAGTCCCGGATATAATCACAGACATGACGAGGAGTCTCGACATGGTCGAGACATAAAGATCGATATATTGGATGACTATGTTTGGACATCGGAAGGGTTCCGAGTGGTTCGGACATTTTTCCGGAGTACCGGGAGGTTATCGGAAGCCCCCGGGAGAAGTTATAGGCCTTATGGGCCATAAGAAGGAAGCACACCATCCCACAAGGGGCTAGTGCGCCTCCCTTGGGCAGGAGGCCTAATTGGAAAGGGTTTTGGGGGGCACCCCCCTTTCCTTCTCTCCTACTCCTCCTTCCCTTCCTCTCCTACTCCTACTAAGGGAAGGGGGAATCCTACTCCCAGTGGGAGTAGGACTCCCCTAGGGCGCGCCATAGAGAGGGCCGGCCCCTCCCCTCCTCCACTCCTTTATATACGGGGGAGGGGGCACCCCATGTATACACAAGTTGATCATTGATCTTTTAGCCATGTGCGGTGCCCCCCTCCACCATAATCCACCTCGGTCATATCATAGCGGTGCTTAGGCGAAGCCCTGCGTCGGTAGCTTCATCAACACCGTCATCACGCCGTCGTGCTGACGGAACTCTCCCTCGAAGCTCTACTAGATCGTGAGTTCGTGGGACGTCACCGAGCTGAACGTGTGCAGATCGCGGAGGTGCCGTACGTTCGGTACTAGGATCGGTCGATCGTGAAGACGTACGACTACATCAACCGATTGTCATAACGCTTCCGCTTACGGTCTACGAGGGTACGTGGACGACACTCTCCTCTCTCGTTGCTATGCATCACCATAGGAATTTTTTTGAAATTACTACGTTCCCCAACAGACATATCAACATGGCATCAGCTCAGACCGCACGTCTGCTTGTACTCTCTTCATAGAGAAAGATTTTAGACCAAAAAATTATCAACAAAGATCAAAGCAACTTAAAAAAATATGAACATATTTGTCCAGTCATTAGGTGTCCAAAAAGATGGTGTGTTTTATTCGGTTTTCATTGTTGTCCAGCCATATTCTATACATAGTAAACAACAGAGTAAAAAAGCTGAAAAGTAGATGACATGTAAGTTCAGAGCTATTCAGAAAAATTACAGTCAAGCTGTTCAATTTGTCCTCGGAATTGCAGAATGACAGCATGGGCGCACTGCGACCAATCAGTCCCGAAAGATGGTATGATTAACAGGTTTTTCATCACCGGACAAACAGAACAGTAACACAAACAAACAGGTCTACAAAACAGAACTTAAATTACTACAAAAAAATCTGACAAAGAAGACAGAAAAGGAACGACACTAACAGTAATACGTGAGAACATCCCTCACATCATTCACTTTAGCGACTCATCTTTTCAAGCATTCAATCAAATCATCTTTTCAAGAATTCAATCAAATGGCCTTATAATACCAAACAAAGAGGAGTTGTATTGGTATGCACTTGAACCATGCTTAAAATCCACACATACATATACATATCCAAATAGAACAGAGCTAGTAAGCAAACTAGCAGCCATGCACTT
>JAHHZJ010002281.1:0-39208 GCA_021437245.1 Aegilops speltoides
GATAACCTTCCCTACACACTCTTACTACCTAAAATAACTTGCATTCCACAAGAACGGCAGATGTACAATGTTTAAATTGGATATATAATTTTACTTTTTCTCGGAAGCATGCTTGGAACCCACATGTTACATATCTATGCATATATCACCATACAACAACAGAACTAATACAGCAACTAAGCCTATAAATTTTTTGGCTCCCAGCCAGCATCATGAATTTTCTCAGCTAGTACTACCTACCAAGCTGGTCACTTCCTCATCCATACTACAGTAAGACGTCATTATATACTACTCCATACAGTACTGGAGTAGAAAATACAGAAGCAATTTTTAGCTGACAGTACGCCACGGCGCAGCCAAATAAACAGCGGCAGCATACGAAAATTCGCAACTAGAGGAAGAGAAAGGGGCGCAGGGGAGGGAGGGAGGGCGGATGGGGATGGGGGGGATTACCGAGCCCTGGATCTCCTCCCAGACAATGTAGAAGGGGTCCTGCGCGGAGCTCATGGCGAACGCCGGAGGTTGGTGATGTCGGCGAGGGGCAGCTGCTGCCTCCAAGGACGCAGCCGCAGCAGCAGCATCTCATCGCCTCCTCCGGCTCCGGCTCCGGCGATTGCCGCGGTCCGGCCAGCTCGACGAATCGCCGCACATCGAAGCACGCACGCGCGCGCCGGAGAGCAAGCCAGGTGTGGTGCTTCATCGACGCCCCATCCAGTAGTGATTCAGCGAGATGCCATGGACCTACAAAAACAATTAAATAGAGCAAATAATAAGGTAACATCGCCAATAAATTGCAGCTTTTGGAAGCAATTATAGTTATTCAGAAAACATGGTTGCTGCAACTTTAAGCCAAGCAGTACACATTCATGTCAAATATACATGTGTAAGATACTAGAAGCATTTCATTGCATATCTATGTGTACTGCTATAATTTTACGCCAAGCAGTACACTAGTACACCAATTACACTAAGCCTTAGCCCACTGTTTAAAAAAGTATTTTATCATCATTCTTTAATAGCTTGAATTACAGAACGGCCATTGTTTGTATTTTAATGAAGAACACCCCAAGCAAATAACAACAGATGGGCATTAAGACAAAAAAAATTGGCAATCGCAGCATCATGTTTCAGCAGCAGTGCAGTACAAATCCTTGTGTAGCACAAGCAAGAGGACCTTGTCCTACTCCTAATTACACATAGTAGATGGCAAGAGTGAGGGCGGCGCTTACTTGGAATTGCTAATAAAGAGGCTGGTATTATTCTAGGGCCGCTATATTCATCTCTAGGGCACAGCAAAAGCAAGCGAAAGAGGTAAACTTCAGTCCCATTACAGAATGCAAATTCCATACTACAAACAATACAGTTATTATCATAGCGTAAACTCTATTGTCTGAACAAACATTTTAACTTCCATTGCGCTAGAGATAATATGACATTTTGGATAAATCAGAAAAAGGTAATGCATTCATCAATAAAAAATGGCAGCAAAAGCAAGCCTAAGAGCCAAACTTCACATTGAGTTTCCAATCCAATGTTGGGGAACGTAGTAATTTCAAAAATTTTCCTACGCACACGCAAGATCATGGTGATGTATAGCAACGAGAGGGGAGAGTGTTGTCTACATACCCTTGTAGACCCGAAGCGGAAGCGATCACAACGTAGAGGAAGTAGTCGTACGTTCTCCTCGCGATCCGACTGATCCGGCGCCGTTATCCGACGCCCCGAGTTCTTGACACACGTACAGCTCGATGACGCCCTCGTACTCCGATCCAGCCGAGTGTCGAGGAGAGTTCCGTCAAGACGACGGCGTGGTGACGATCTTGATGTTTCACGGCGCGCAGGCTTCGCTTAAGCTTCGCGACGGTATAACCGAGGTGGAATATGGTGGAGGGGGCACCGACACGGCTAAGGAACGATCTCACGATCAACTTGTGTGTTCTTTAGGTGCCCCCTGCCCCGTATATAAAGGAGCCAGGGGAGGGGCGGCCGGCCAAGCTAGGCGCGCCTAAGGAGTCCTACTCCTCCGGGAGTAGGATTCCCCAATCCTAGTTGGACTAGGATTCCGGAGGGGGAAAGAGAGAGAGGGCGGCCCCTTCTCCTAGTCCTAGTAGGACTAGGGAAGGGGGGCGCTGCCAGCCTGGGCTGCCCTCCTCCTTTCCACTAAGGCCCATCGAGGCCCATTTACCTCCCGGGGTTCCGTAACCTCCGGTACTCCAGTAAATTCCGTCGCCGCCGGAACCATTCGAACTCCAAACATAGGCTTCCAATATATCAATCTTTATGTCTCGACCATTCCGAGACTCCTCGTCATGTCCGTGATCACATCCGGACTCGAACTTCTTCGGTACATCAAAATACATAAACTCATAACAACCGCCATCGAAACCTTAAGCGTGCGGACCCTACGGTTCGAGAACAATGTAGACATGACCTAGAACCATTCACGGTCAATAACCAACAGCGGGACCTGGATGCCCATATTGGTTCCTACATATTCTACGAAGATCTTTGTCGGTCGGACCGCATAACAACATACGTTGTTCCTTTGTCATCGGTATGTTACTTGCCCGAGATTCGATCGTCGGTATCCAATACCTAGTTCAATCCGTTACCGGCAAGTCTCTTTACTCGTTCCGTAATACATCATCTCACAACTAACTCATTAGTTGTAGTGCTTGCAAGGCTTAAGTGATGTGCATTACCGAGAGGGCCCAGAGATACCTCTCCGACAATCGGAGTGACAAAACCTAATCTCGAAATACGCCAACCCAACATTTGCCTTTGGAGACACCTGTAGTACTCCTTTATAATCACCCAGTTACGTTGTGACGTTTGGTAGCACCCAAAGTGTTCCTCCGGTAAACGGGAGTTGCATAATCTCATAGTTACAGAAACATGTATATGTCATGGATAAAAGCAGTAGCAACATACTAAACGATCGTGTGCTAAGCTAAGGGAATGGGTCATGTCAATCAGATCATTCTACTAATGATGTGACCTCGTTAATCAAATAACAACTCTTTGTTCATGGTCAGGAAACATAACCATCTTTGATTAACAAGCCAGTCTAGTAGAGGCATACTAGTGACATATTGTTTTGTCTATGCATTCACACATGTATCATGTTTCCGGTTAATACAATTCTAGCATGAATGATAAACATTTATCATGAAATAAGGAAATAAATAATAACTTTATTATTGCCTCTAGGGCATATTTCCTTCATCTCCCACTTGCACTAGAGTCAATAATCTAGATTACATAGTAATGATTCTAACACCCATGGAGTCTTGGTGCTGATCATGTTTTGCTCGTGGAAGAGGCTTAGTCAACGGTGCGCAACATTCAGATCCGTATGTATCTTGCAAATCTCTATGTCTCCCACCTGGACTAAGTCCCGGATGGAATTGAAGCGTCTCTTGATGTGCTTGGTCCTCTTGTGAAATCTGGATTCCTTTGCTAAGGCAATTGCTCCAGTATTGTCACAGAAGATTTTCATTGGACCCGATGCACTAGGTATAACACCTAGATCGGATATGAACTCCTTCATCCAGACTCCTTCATTAGCTGCTTCCGAAGCTGCTATGTATTCCGCTTCACATGTAGATCCCGCTACGACGCTTTGTTTAGAACTGCACCAACTGACAGCTCCTCCGTTTAGTGTAAATACGTATCCGGTCTGCGATTTAGAATCGTCCGGATCAGTGTCAAAGCTTGCATCAACGTAACTGCCACGATGAGCTCTTTGTCACCTCCATATCGAGAAACATATCCTTCGTCCTTTTCAGGTATTTCAGGATGTTCTTGACCGCTGTCCAGTGATCCACTCCTGGATTACTTTGGTACCTCCCTGCTAGGCTTATAGCAAGGCACACATCAGGTCTGGTACACAGCATTGCATACATGATAGAGCCTATGGCTGAAGCATAGGGAACATCTTTCATTTTCTCTCTATCTTCTGCAGTGGTCGGGCATTGAGTCTGACTCAACTTCACACCTTGCAACACAGGCAAGAACCCTTTCTTTGCTTGATCCATTTTGAACTTCTTCAAAACTTTGTCAAGGTATGTGCTTTGTGAAAGTCCAATTAAGCGTCTTGATCTATCTCTATAGATCTTAATGCCCAATATGTAAGCAGCTTCACCGAGGTCTTTCATTGAAAAACTCTTATTCAAGTATCCCTTTATGCTATCCAGAAATTCTATATCATTTCCGATCAGCAATATGTCATCTACATATAATATCAGAAATGCTACAGAGCTCCCACTCACTTTCTTGTAAATACAGGCTTCTCCAAAAGTCTGTAAAAACCCAAATGCTTTGATCACACTATCAAAACGTTTATTCCAACTCCGAGATGCTTGCACCAGTCCATATATGGATCGCTGGAGCTTGCACACTTTGTTAGCTCCTTTGGATCGATAAAACCTTCGGTTGCATCATATACAACTCTTCTTCCGTAAATCCATTCAGAATGCAGTCTTTACATCCATTTGCCAAATTTCATAATCATAAAATGCGGCAATTGCTAACATGATTCGGACGGACTTAAGCATCGCCACGGGTGAGAAGGTCTCATCGTAGTCAACCCCTTGAACTTGTCGAAAACCTTTTGCGACAAGTCGAGCTTATAGACGATAACATTACCGTCGGCGTCGGTCTTCTTCTTGAAGATCCACTTGTTTTCTATTGCTTGCCTACCCTCGGGCAAGTCAACCAAAGTCCACACTTTGTTTTCATACATGGATCCCATCTCAGATTTCATGGCCTCAAGCCATTTTATGAATCTGGGCTCACCATCGCTTCTTCATAGTTCGTAGGTTCATCATGATCTAGTAGCATGACTTCCAGAACAGGATTACCGTACCACTCTGGTGCGGATCTTACTCTGGTTGATCTACGTGGTTCTGTAGTAACTTGATCTGAAGTTTCATGATCAACATCATCAACTTCCTCACTACTTGGTGTAGGTGTCTCAGAAACTGGTTTCTGCGACGAACTACTTTCAAGTAAGGGAGAAGGTACTATTACCTCATCAAGTTCCACTTTCCTCCCATGTCAGGACCCCGACTCAATGTCACATCGATCTAGCCTGTAACACATCATATCACTTTGCGGCCTCACGCACGGTATCCCAACGGGTGTCGCCTTACCTTGCCCCGGGACCGTTTGCGCCTTTTGGCACACGTATATGATAGTGTCGCTAGCATCCATATGAAAAGGAGCCCGGGCTGACATGACTAGTCGTAAACCCAAAGTGGCACAGACTTACAGGGACAGCATCCATGACCCAGCATCGAACGTGTCGGTCAACAGCAGGTAAGTTCCGGGCTGTAGCACTAGGCTAGCAGGACTCCGGTAAACCGGGCTGTAGCGGGCTAACAGGACTCCGGTACTCAATGCGTGACATTTCCCCGAAGGGACAGACACAGGAACGAAGAAGGACACATGCCGGCCAGCCTAAGTGTTCCGGAGCAGTAGCAAGCTACCAAGGCTCAGTGGAGACACTAGGAGACATTTCCCGGTAAGAGAGGCTACTAAAGATAAACAACTAGATAGTCAGATCCCACACATACCAAGCATTTCAATCATACACACAATATGCTCGATATGTGCAAATACAACAAGGCATCACAACATGACTCTATGACACAAGTACTTTATTTAAAGGCTCAGGGAGCCATTCATATCATACACACAAGTACGGGTCACACGACCCACATACAAGTCATACAAGCATACAAGCCACAATGAAGTGTTCTTGTGCAGGTGCAGCACAACTAGTAAAATAAAAGAGGCTTGGGTAAGCCTAGCTATACTACTGGTCCTTCTCTTGCAGGATCACCACGGGCCTTAGTCTACTCATCGATGTCAACGTCTCACGAAGAACCCGTCGGAAGGGTTTGAGGCATCTTGAAAAATGTAAATTAAAGCAACATGAGTACAAAGGTACTCAAGAAGACTTACATCAGACCCTACATACATGCACATTATCAAGAAGGGTTGGTGGGGTTATTGCAGCAAGCCAGCTTTGACTCATGGCTAAACTATCCCACGAGACACCAACTTGAAACAGTTTTATGACTCGAGTCCACTACTCATCACTTCAATACACCACCGAGGATCCAACCCGTCTTCCTACGGAGGAGCCATCCTCGGCACTCACGCTTATCTTGAGGCTTTTAGTAGTATCCATTTACTTGTCTATGAACTGTATAGGCAACCAAGTAGTCCTTTATCATGACGCGCTATTCGAATAGATGATGTTAACCTGCAGGGTGTACTTCTTCATACATGTTTCCACCACTTAGCGTCGCACACGTCATGTGCTCGGCAGACTTCAGCTTAAAGCCGGCGTGGGTGTAGACCACGACCTACCTAGACACACAAGTCTCTAGTCGGGTTTATCGCCTATTTGGGTTCCATCTATGAGGAGTTCGGCGAAGTCTCGCCACAGCCCCAAACGATGTGAACAAGGTTCCCGGGATACCAAGCGGGCATCCGTACACCCGCCACGTACCTACCGCATCACAGCCCACCCCTACGGTCAGCGCTGTCCACGGCCTCCAGTAGGCTACAAACACCAGAAACTACTTGCAACTCCTGGACAGAGGACTAGTGTGAATAAGAAGTCGAGCGGGGTCATATTTCAGGGCCCAATGTATGGTAGTAGCTGTTTCTTAAATCACACATACAGATCTCAGTGCTTAAAGACGGCCTCAATGAAACAACCCACCATGTACTCCTACATGGCCTTTCATCGATACCTTTACCAAATCGTGTTCAACACCTTACTCGCATCGACTCGATCATTTCACTCTAGCCATCATCCCGATGAACCAGACCTGACACGACTCTAAGCATAGCAGGCATAGCAAGGTAGGAACAACACAATCATATGGCTCAAACAACTCCTACACATGCTAGTGGGTTTCATCTAGTTACTGTGGCAATGACAGGTCATGCAGAGGAAATGGGTTCAACTACCGCAGCACACAAAGCAGTTTGAATCGCGTTGTCTTAATGCAGAACGCGAGCAGGAGCAAGAACATGGGATTTTATCGATATGATCAAATGGTTGGTTGCTTGTTCGACGGGTCGTTACACGGGTATTGTTCTTCGTCGGGGTTATCACGGTACTCCTCGGGGCGTAACCCGCAGCAGAACACCGATACACAAGCATTACCAAACAAGATGCAACAATATGATGCATGCAATGAGACATGGCAAAATGAGTGCTTTGGCCTAATGCAACTAAGATCAGATGGGTTTGAATCAATTTGAACCAAAGATTCAAAGTTCAAACTCATATATGATCATTTAAAGTGCTTAAACTTGTTCTGTGATAAACAGCAAGTTAGCTTCTGTAAACATGCATGAAACCAGTACAGATGGAAAGATTGGATTTTTCTGATCATTTTTCATATATAATTTGTCTCATTTGGAGCTATGGTTGATTTTATATGATTTTTTGAAGTTTGAAACAATTTCGAATTTCTGTGTAAAAATAATTCCGAGAATTTAAATATTAACGTCAAGATTGCGTCATGATGACGTCGAGGGGTCAACGGGCTGGTCAGGTCAAACTGACCAGTGGGTCCCAGCGATGTCGATGGGGTTAGTTTAATTAGAATTTAATTAAAACTAAACTAGTTTAATTAGCAGGGCTGGGCCCACATGTCATAGACCCAGGGGGGTCAACCTGGGCCCACCCGTGGTCAAATCCGGGGTCAAACCCACCGGCGTTTAGCCGCCGGCGAGCCCGACGCGGCGGCGATAGTGTTTTTTGGCATTCCGGCCACCAAACGGGGCGCGGAGGCCACTGGAGTGCAGCTAAGGACAAACCGCAACTATTGGCGGAGTCCATTGGGCTCGGGGTGGCCGGAGTTGGCGCCGCGGCGAAGTTTGGCGCCACCGGAGCTCGGGTGAAAGTGAACTCGTCTGTGGGGTGCAGTGAGGTGCGTAGAGTGCGTGGTTAGCTCCAGCGCGATGCGGTGAACGCGTTGGACACGGTGAGAAGGCCGGAGTGTGGCCGGGAGCACGTCGGCGACGAGGTCCGCGGCGGTGCGTGCGTGCGATCCTCGTGCGCTTGCTGTGGTGCACGGGAGCGAGAGAGAGAGAGCCGAGAAGGTAGTTGAGCTCACAGAGCTCACGTAGAGGCCGTCAGCGGGGTCGGGGACGAGCTGCAGCGACGGCGACGGCGAAGGGGATCTCCGGCGGTGGCGCCGGGCGAAGCTTCGGTCGGCGGCCGGCGCGCGTGGGCTTCGGGCTCGGCTAGCTCAAGAAGCGGACGGCGGCGGAGCTCCGGACACTGATGGCACGGCGTGGGGTCGACGGAGGACGCGGTTACGACGGTGGCGCGCGGCGGTGGCGTCGGCCATGGCGTGGGGAGCGAGGGAGACGAACCAGGAGGTGCGGGGTGTCTGGGGGTGCGGAGAGAGCGAGGGGCGATCCCGACGTGGCAAGGCGAGGGAAGCGGCGAGACGGCGAGCAGGTGCGTGGCACCCATGCGGTGCTCGCCGTCGAGCACTGCCTGCTGCGCTGCAACAAGCAGCTCATTGGGCGCGGTCTTTGGGCTGGGCGGCCAGTGGGCTGGCCGATGGGAGGCGCCTGTAAGTTTACTTACATTTACTTTTTCTTTTCTATTTTTTGCAACTTTGTTGAGTTTTTAAAATACCGAAAGGTTTTAAAATTCACCAAACTGCTCATGGTCCAATGTTGGAATATTACCAACATGAAACATTTTAGTTTGGAGATATTTGGACATTTGAAATATTTTATAAATTTTAAATGCCCAAATTCAAATAGCTATGATTTAATTCAATGACCTTAGGATGACCTAGGAAAATGTGCACCACTTTTGGCAAAGCTTCTGGACCAAGACAAAAATGATGGACTTTTTAGAAGGGCATTTCAGGTTCATCGAAGATATTTTTAGTAAACCCTAGTTGTTTCAGAGGGGGCTGGGGGTTCTGGCAATCCCATTTCAAATTTCTGTTGAATGAAATAAACATGATGCAACATTCTAATGCATGGACTAGCTAGGTTGTGACAACTCACCCCCACTCGAAAGAATCTCGTCCCGAGATTTAGGTTCCTCCGGAAAGAGGGCGGGGTACTCAAGTCGAAGATGATCCTCCCTTTCCCAAGTAGCTTCCTTCTCAGAATGGTGCGACCATTGAACCTTGAGAAACTTGATATTATGCCGTCGAGTAATACGCTCAGCTTGATCGAGGATACGAACGGGGTATTCTCGATACGTAAGATTATCTTGAAGATCAAGCGTTTCGTGGTCCACTCCACGGATAGGATCCGAGAAGCAACGCCTGAGTTGGGAGACGTGGAAGACGTCGTGGACTTTGGAGAGATGCGGAGGTAGTTCCAATTGGTAGGCAACTTCCCCTCGTTTGGCAAGAATGCGAAAGGGTCCAACGTAGCGAGGAGCCAATTTGCCTTTGATACCGAAACGATGGGTTCCCTTCGAGAGGGTAACCGAAGGTAAGCCTTCTCGTCAACCTCGTAAGTCATAGCCTTATGTTTTCGGTCATATTGACTCTTTTGACGAGATTGGGCTGTTTTCAACTTTTCACGAACGATGCGAACTTGCTCTTCTGCTTCCTGAATCATATCCGGGCCAAAGAATTGTCTTTCCCCGGTTTCTGACCAGTTAAGAGGTGTTCGACACCTTCGTCCATAGAGAACTTCAAAAGGTGCTTTGCCCAAGCTGGATTGATAGCTGTTGTTATAAGCAAATTCGGCAAATGGAAGGCATTTCTCCCAATCCATTCCGAATGAGATAACAGAAGCTCGAAGCATGTCTTCTAGGATTTGGTTGACGCGTTCTACTTGACCACTTGATTGAGGGTGAAAAGCAGTGCTAAAGGAAAGATGGGTTCCCATAGCGTTTTGGAAACTTTCCCAAAATCGAGAGGTGAAAAGACTCCCTCGATCCGAAGTTTATTTCAATGGAACACCATGAAGAGACACTATTCGAGAGATGTACAAGTCTGCTAGCTGACTAGCGGTTATACTCTCGCGAACAGGTAAGAAATGAGCTACTTTGGAGAGGCGGTCGATAACGACAAAGATAGCATTATTCCCTCTCTTGGTCCCGGGAAAACCGGTGATGAAATCCATCTGATTTTATCCCATTTCATTCGAGAATAGCTAAGGGTTGAAGGGTGCCAAGAGGCCGTTGATGCTCTGCTTTTACACGACGACGAGACGCCGCAGATTAGCAACAAATTGAGCAATGTCTCTCTTCATCCTAGTCCACCGTAACCTCTGGCGAGGGTCCGATACATCTTAGTGCTACCGGGATGAATGGTGAGAGGAGATTCATGAGCCTCCTTAAGGATCAGCTGCCGTATGTGCTGATTTTTGGGAACCACTAAGCGGTTCTCAAAATATACAACACCATGATCATTTGTAGAGAAACATTTAGCATCTCCGCTAGCAATGTTCTCCTTAATCCGGGATATTCCTCTATCTCGTTTTTGGGCAGCAGTGACTTGATCCATAAGAGTAGGTTTCGCCACCAAAGTAGAAAGGAACCCTCGAGGAACAATGTGAAGGTTGAGCTTCCGAAATTCCTCGTGGAGAAGTGGTTGACTTTGTCGCAACATCAAATTGTTGCAATAAGATTTACGACTTAGCGCATCCGCCATGACGTTGGCTTTTCCTGGGTATAAGTTATCCCTAGGTCGAAATCTGAGATCAACTCAACCCAACGTCTTTGTCTGAGATTCAAATCTGGTTGGGTGAATATATATTTTAGACTTTGGTGATCGGTGTAGATTTATAACGATTACCAAGAAGGTAATGTCGCCAGGTTTTGAGTGCATAGACTACACCGCAAGCTCTAGATCATGAGTAGGGTAGTTTTCCTCATGTGGGTGTAATTGCCGTGAGCCATAAGCAATTACGTGTCGATCTTGCATGAGAATACAGCCTAGTCCTTGTCGCGAGGCGTCGCAATAGATAACAAAGTCCTTTGAGAAATCTGGTGGTACCAACACGGGAGCAGAGGTTAAACGTCTCTTCAGTTCCCGGAAGCTGTGCTCACATTGTGGAGTCCACTCGAACTTTTTATCTTTCTTGAGGAGTTCGGTTAGAGGTTTAGCAACTTTGGAGAAGTTCTCGATTTAAGCGGCGGCAATAGCTCGCTAAGCCAAGGAAACTCCGAACTTGCTTGACCGATTCAGGTGGAGTCCAATTAAGGACGGCTTGAACTCGCTCGGGGTTGACAGCAATACCTTTACCAGAAATTACATGCCCTAGATAGGTCACTTCTCGCAGCCAAAATTCGCATTTAGAGAACTTGGCATAAAGGCGATGCTCTCTAAGTTTCATCAACACTAGCCGTAGATGTTGGCATGTTCTTCCTCGCTCTTGGAATAGATGAGTATGTCATCGAGGTAAACCACGACTAATTTATCCAAATATTCCATGAAGATTGAGTTCATTAACCGGAAAAAGTGGCTGGGCGTTGGTTAAGCGAAGGACATGACGGTGTACTCGTATTGGCCATAACGAGTAACAAAAGCCGTTTTAGGAATGTCCCCGTTTCGGATTTTGATTTGATGGTAGCCTAACCTCAAATCCATCTTAGAGAAGACTGAGGATCCTGCGAGCTGATCATACAGATCGTTGATCCTGGGGAGCGGATACTTGTTCTTAATTGTGACCAAGTTGACGGGTCGATAATCTACAACCATCCGGTCCGTACCATCCTTCTTCTTGACGAAGAGAACGGGGCAAGCCCAAGGAGATGAACTAGGACGGATGAAACCCTTTTGCAAGGCCTCATCGAGTTGTTTCTTAAGTTCAGCTAGTTCTAAGGGTGCCATCTTATAGGGTCTTCTAGAAATTGGGACAGTTCCTGGAATGAGATCTATCACGAACTCAACATCTCCGCTGTGGAACACCAGCAATTCTTTCGAAAGACATCCGGAAAGTCACGGACTACCGGAACGTCTTCGAGGTCTGGCAATGGACTGGCATTAAGAGAATATAATTGACGCTTGGATATTCGGGTCAAGACATTGACTATCTTTCCCGATGGGTGCGTAAGTTGAACAGTCCTAGAGAAACAATCAATCTTGGCATGATGGGCTGACATCCAGTCCATACCCAAGATGATATTTATGTCCGAAGATTTGAGAGCTATCAACGATGCAAGGAAAACAAGTCTGTCGACCTGAATTTCATTTCCATGGCTTACTCTAGAGGTTTGCCATCTAGAACCCGGGGTAGAAATTTCCATGGTGGAAGGCATGTCACAGAATGCGGTGTTATGCAAACGAGCATAGTTTTCGGATATGAATGAATGAGATGCTCCAAGATCGAAAAGAACGGATGCGGGTGGCAATTAACAAGAAGCGCATCGAGCACGACGTTGGGATCCTCTTGGGCCTCCTCGGTGAGACACAATTAACATGGCCACGTGCGGTGGTGGCGGCTTGGCATAGAACACCTTCCCGCTGGCTTGCCACGCCAACAGCTTTTGCAGGCTGGTTGGGGTTGGTCTGGGGACAATCGCGCATGTAGTGGCCTGATTCCCCACACTTGAAACACGCCACGGGCTGGCGCGAGAGGAGCGTTGTTGGTTGATCCACCATAGGGCCTAGCTGGTGCATCTTCGCTGAAGCGGGCGAGGCGCTGGAAGGATGGCCTCGGTGTGAATCTGGGTGGCGAGGCGATTAGGCACCCACACACGGCGCTTCGTGGTCCAGACCGGATGAGGAACCCATATCACGACCATGCTTGCGTGTTGCTTCAAATCAGTCGACCAGTTTCAGCGGCGATGGCTTTGTTGACAAGCTTCGAAAGAGGTGCACTCATGCGACGGAGATCTCGGCGGTTCGGGCTAAGTCCCTTGCGGAACCTTGCTTGTTTCTTGGCGCGGTGGAGACCTCTTGATTGCATAGCGTGCGAGATTACCGAACTCTCTACTATAGGCGCCCACGGAGAGACGACCTTGGGTGAAACTGCAGAACTCCTCACGTTTACGATCCATGAGACCCTCCGAATGTGATGTTCACGGAAAGCCTCGCTGAATTCTGCCCAAGTAGTGACATGGCCAATCGGGCGATAGCCATATAATTCTCCCACCGAGACTAGCGGACCTTCGAGATGATATGCAGCAAAGGTGACCTTGTCCGCCTCGGCTACCAGAGCAGTAACGCAGCTTGTGAGTAATGCTTTGGGTTACCATCAGCGTCGAGAGGTTCGACGGAGTGGTGGAAGGTAGGAGGTGTAACTTGATGAAGTCACCGAGCGACACCAAGTTGTTTCTGATGGTGGGCTGTGTTCTGCTCGATACGCCCAAACAAACGGTTGGTCTCCGCTTGTTTCTCTCGGCCTCTAGCATAACTTCGCCAGAGAAGGAGGGTGAGGCAGGTTTGCTTCTCCAACTCCATCGCTTTCGCCTGCTCTGGCGGAGCAGGGTTGTTATGGTGTTAACCATCCTAGGAAAACAAGACAAGGATTTAGTCCAGATGGCAAGATTCCGACATAGAAGTGTAGAATGTAATGGATAACTCGGAATGCGGATGATCATCCGTATGACATGGTAGATACTGAAACTACTTCTTTATTCCATCGTCATACACACCATACAAGGTTTAGTACAAGACCAAACAAAGTACTACTACGGTGGAAGGAAGATTACATCTCATCGGAGGCACACCAAGCTCCTATACATTATTTTTGTTACACCTCCGGATTAGTACACACTAAGTCATATTCCATGAGTCACGCAGACGGTGGAAATACAAGCTGTTACAATACTAGAGGGACTACTACTAACTCAGACGTCTCCGTAGTAGTTCTCATAGAAGTCTCCCCAGAATCAGGAGTTCAACGTGATCGTGCGGGGAGCAGGCGGTCCCGAGGAGCCCGTGGACCGTAAGGGCAAGGGTGGGGTCTTGGACCTCTGAACGGTGGCAAGCGAGGACCACGAGGTGGGGTGATGCCCCCACATCACGCCATCCATCATGTCCGCAGAGCAGCCCCGACAGATACAAATCTCTCATATCCATATAACCAGCTTGAACAGCGGTGCAAAACGAGTCAAGGTAGCCCGGTGATCAGACGGGCATTGAAGAGCTCCATCCTCAAGGCCCGACTCTCTCGGTCCTTGTCCTCGAGCAACTCGGCGGTAGTACGGGTTAGGGAGTCCTCCCGATCGAATCAGCATAGATGGCTCGAAGATAACCAAACGCCCAGAAGTGAACTCGCATATACCGAAGTCGGTGTTGCGGAGCAGCCCAGTCCTGGCTCGTATAATGGTCATCATAGAATATGCAGCATCTTGAACCGCCATATCAATAGTAACACCAAGCCCATAGGAGCTGTGAAGAGCCTCGGTGCAACCAGGATAAGAGGGGAACACCCTGACGGTGCAAAGATACTGACTTTGATTAAAGTCTCGATACTGTTCTTCAACTGTGTATTCGGGGTACCAACGGTATCCCGCTTCGATCATAACCCGAACTAGCATGGCTGTATGACCGGTCACACCAATGCATCTGGTCGATTTAACCACTTGATTGTGATCACGAGTGGCCATCTGGAAGCACAACCACAATGCAAAGACATTAGTATTTCTAGCGGAATTTGGACAGCATAACGACTGTAAATGCTCAAAGGATTGAGACATTTCACAAGGATCTGCATAACCACTCAACAATTTCATATCAAGGTTCTGGGTCCAATAGTCGCATAACAGGATAGTAAGACTGAACCAGACTTGTAACCATCAAACCTACAAGGTACTACTGATTAGTAACACGTGAGCCTAACAGAGAGAAGAGGTCCTAATCCTTAACCCCCGGTGGAAGAATGGACTGACTCAGATCAGAATATCATGAGATAAAGGAGTAAAAAGAGCCTTACGTACCATCCCACAATCAATTCCCTACATATAACTAAAGCATTTCTAGACTCAACATCGACCAGTTTGGCTTGGAGAACCTACAGCAGTCCGCTCGATGCAACGCTGTCAGACCCGACTCAATGTCACATCGATCTAGCTCTGTAACACATCATATCACTTTGCGGCCTCACGCACGGTATCCCAACGGGTGTCGCCTTACCTTGCCCGGGACCGTTTAGCCTTTTGGCACACGATATGATAGTGTCGCTAGCATCCATATGAAAAGGAGCCCGGCTGACATGACTAGTCGTAAACCCAAAGTGGCACAGACTTACAGGACAGCATCCATGACCCAAAGATCGAACGTGTCGGTCAACAGCGAGTAAGTTCCGGCTGTAGCACTAGGCTAGCAGACTCGATAAACCGGGCTGTAGCGGGCTAACAGACTCCGGTACTCAATGCGTGACATTTCCCGAAGGGAGACATACAGAACGAAGAAGGACACATGCCGCCAGCCTAAGTGTTCGGAGCAGTAGCAAGCTACCAAGGCTCGGTGGAGACACTAGGAGACATTTCCGTAAGAGAGGCTACTAAAGATAAACAACTAGATAGTCGATCCCACACATACCAAGCATTTCAATCATACACACAATATGCTCGATATGTGCAAATACAACAAGGCATCACAACATGACTCTATGACACAAGTATTTTATTTAAAGGCTCGAGGAGCCATTCATATCATACACACAAGTACGGGTCACACGACCCACATACAAGTCATACAAGCATACAAGCCACATGAAGTGTTCTTGTGCAGGTACAGCATAACTAGTAAAATAAAAGAGGCTTGGGTAAGCCTAGCTATACTACAGGTCCTTCTCTTGCAGGATCACCACAGGGCCTTAGTCTACTCATCGATGTCAACGCTCACGAAGAACCCGTCGGAAGGGTTTGAGGCATCTTTAAAAATGTAAATTAAAGCAACATGAGTACAAAGGTACTCAAAGAAGACTTACATCAGACCCTACATACATGCACATTATCAAGAAGGGTTGGTGGGGTTATTGCAGCAAGCCAGCTTTGACTCATGGCTAAACTATCCCACGAGACACCAACTTGAAACAGTTTTATGACTCGAGTCCACTACTCATCACTTCAATACACCACCGAGGATCCAACCCCGCCTTCCTACGGAGGAGCCATCCTCGCACTCACGCTTATCTTGAGGCTTTTAGTAGTATCCATTTACTTGTCTATGAACCGTATAGGCAACCAAGTAGTCCTTTATCATGACGCTGCTATTCGAATAGATGATGTTAACCTGCAGGGTGTACTTCTTCATACATGTTTCCACCACTTAGCGCTCGCACACGCCATGTGCTCGGCGGACTTCAAGCTTAAAGCCGACGTGGGTGTAGACCACGACCTACCTAGACACACAAGTCTCTAGTCCAGGTTTATCGCCTATTTGGGTTCCATCTATGAGGAGTTCCGGCCGAAGTCTCGCTCACAGCCCCAAACGATGTGAACAAGGTTCCCGGGATACCAAACGGGCATCCGGTACACCCGGCCACGCACCTACCGTGATCACAGCCCACCCCTACGGTCGGCGCTGTCCACGGCCTCCAATGAGGGCTACAAACACCAGAAACTACTTGCAACTCCTGGACAGAGGACTAGTGTGAATAAGAAGTCGAGCGGGGTCATATTTCAGGGCCCAATGTATGGTAGTAGCTGTTTCTTAAATCACACATACAGATCTCAGTGCTTAAAGACGGCCTCAATGAAACAACCCACCATGTACTCCTACATGGCCTTTCATCGATACCTTTACCAAATCGTGTTCAACACCTTACTCTCGTACCGACTCGATCATTTCACTCTAGCCATCATCCCGATGAACCAGAGACGACACGACTCTAAGCATAGCAGGCATAGCAAGGTAGGAACAACACAATCATATGGCTCAAACAACTCCTACACATGCTAGTGGGTTTCATCTAGTTCTTGTGGCAATGACAGTCATGCAGAGGAAATGGGTTCAACTACCGCAGCACACACAGCAGTTTGAATCACGTTGTCTTAATGCAAGAACGAGAGCAGGAGCAAGAACATGGGATTTTATCGATATGATCAAATGGTTGGTTGCTTGTTCGACGGTCGTTACACGGTATTGTTCTTCGTCGGGGTTATCACGGTACTCCTCGGGGCGTAACTGCCGCCGCAGAACACCGATACACAAGCATTACCAAACAAGATGCAACAATATGATGCATGCAATGAGACATGGCAAAATGAGTGCTTTGGCCTAATGCAACTAAGATCAGATGGGTTTGAATCAATTTGAACCAAAGATTCAAAGTTCAAACTCATATATGATCATTTAAGGTGCTTAAACTTGTTCTGTGATAAACAGCAAGTTAGCTTCTGTAAACATGCATGAAACCAGTACAGATGGAAAGATTGGATTTTTCTGATCATTTTTCATATATAATTTGTCTCATTTGGAGCTATGGTTGATTTTATATGATTTTTTGAAGTTTGAAACAATTTCTGGAATTTCCTGTGTAAAAATAATTCCAGTAATTTAAATATTATACAAGACCTGCGCCATGATGACGTCTGGGGTCAACGGGCTGGTCAGGTCAAACCGACCAGTGGGTCCCAGCGTGTCGATGGGGTTAGTTTAATTAGAATTTAATTAAAACTAAACTAGTTTAATTAGCGTGGCTGGGCCCACATGTCATAGACCTGTGGGGTCAACTGGGCCCACCCGTGGTCAAACCGGGTCAAACCCATCGGCGTTTAGCCGCTTGGCGAAGCGACGCGGGCGGCGATAGTGTTTTGGCATTCCGCCACCAAACGGGCGCGGAGGCCATCTGGAGTGCAGCTAAGGACAAACCGCAACTATTGGCGGAGTCCATTGGGCTCGGGGTGGCGGAGTTACGCCGGCGGCGAAGTTTGGCGGCCACCGAGCTCGGGTGAAAGTGAACTCGTCTGTGGGGTGCAGTGAGGTGCGAGAGTGCGTGGTTAGCTCCAGCGCGATGCGGTGAACGCGTTGGACACGGTGAGAAGGCCGGAGTGTGGCCGGGAGCACGTCGGCGACGAGGTCCGCGGGCGGTGCGGCGCGGCGATCTCGTGGCGCTTGCTGTGGTGCACGGAGCGAGAGAGAGAGCCGAGAAGGTAGTTGAGCTCACAGAGCTCACGAGAGGCCGTCGGCCGGGGTCGGGACGAGCTGCAGCGACGGCGACGGCGAAGGGGATCTCCGGCGGTGGCGCTTCGGGCGAGCTCGGTGCGGCGGCTTCGGTGCGCGCGAGCGCTCGGGGCTCGGCTAGCTCGAAGTAGCGGACGGCGGCGGAGCTCCTGGACACAGTGGCACGGCGTGGGGTCGACGGAGGACGCGGCTACGACGGTGGCGCGGCGGCGGTGGCGTCGGCCATGGCGTGGGGGAGCGAGGGAGACGAACCAGGGAGGTGCGGGGGTGTCTGGGGGGTGCGGGAGAGAGCGAGGGGGCGATCCCCGACGTGGCAAGGCGAGGGAAGCGGCGAGACGGCGAGCAGGTGCGTGGCACCCATGCGGTGCTCGCCGTCGAGCACTGCCACTGCTCGCCAGCAAGCAGCATTGGCGCGGTCTTTGGGCTGGGCGGCCAGTGGGCTGGCCATGGGCCGAGGCGCCTGTAAGTTTTTACATTTCTGTTTTCTTTTTCTATTTTTTGCAACTTTGTTGAGTTTTTAAAATACCGTAAAGGTTTTAAAATTCACCAAACTGCTCATGGTCCAATGTTGGAATATTACCAACATGAAACATTTTAGTTTGGAGATATTTGGACATTTGAAATATTTTATAAATTTTAAATGCCCAAATTCAAATAGCTATGATTTAATTCAATGACCTTAGGATGACCTAGGAAAATGTGCACCACTTTTGGCAAAGCTTCGGACCAAGACAAAATGATGGACTTTTAGAAGGGCATTTCAGGTTCATCAAGATATTTTAGTAAACCCTAGTTGTTTCAGAGGGGGCTGGGGGTTCTGGCAATCCCATTTCAAATTTCTGTTGAATGAAATAAACATGATGCAACATTCTAATGCATGGACTAGCTAGGTTGTGACATCCCACTCACTTCTTTCGAGAGAAACTCCTTCTCTAGAAAGGATCCATTCTTAGCAACGAATGTCTTGCCTTCGGATCTGTGATAGAAGGTATACCCAACTGTCTCCTTTGGGTATCCTATGAAGACACATTTCTCCGATTTGGGTTCGAGCTTATCAGGTTGAAGCTTTTTCACATAAGCATCGCATCCCCAAACTTTAAGAAACGACAACTTTGGTTTCTTGCTAAACCAGAGTTCATAAGGTGTCGCCTCAACGGATTTCGACGGTGTTCTATTCAGGTGAATGCGGCTGTCTCTAGAGCATAACCCCAAAATGATAGCGGTAAATCTGAAGAGACATCATAGATCGCACCATATCTAGTAAAGTGCGACATGACGCTCGGACACACCATTACGTTGTGGTGTTCCGGGTGGCGGAGTTGCGAAACTATTCCGCATTGTTTCAAATGTAGACCAAACTCGTAACTTAAATATTCACCTCCACGATCAGATCGTAGAAACTTAATTTTCTTGTTACGATGATTTTCAACTTCACTCTGAAATTTTTTGAACTTTTCAAACGTTTCAGACTTATGTTTCATTAAGTAGATATAACCATATCTGCTTAAGTCATCTGTGAAGGTGAGAAAATAACGATATCCGCCACGAGCCTCAACATTCATTGGACCGCATACATCTGTATGTATGATTTCCAACAAATCTGTTGCTCTCTCCATAGTACCGGAGAACGGTGTTCTAGTCATCTTGCCCATGAGGCACGGTTCGCAAGTGCCAAGTGATTCATAATCAAGTGACTCCGAAGTCCATCAAGATGGAGTTTCTTCATGCGTTTTACATCGATATGACCTAAACGGCAAGTGCCACAAATAAGTTGCACTATCATTATCAACTCTGCATCTTTTGGTTTCAACATTATGAATATGTGTATCACTACTATCGAGATTCATAAGAAATAGACCATTCCTCAAGGGTGCATGACCATAAAAGATATTACTCATATAAATAGAACAACCATTATTCTCTCGATTTAAATGAATAACCGCCTCGCATCAAACAAGATCCAGATATAATGTTCATGCTCAACGCAGGCACCAAATAACAATTATTTAGGTCTAAAACTAATCCGAAGGTAGATGCAGAGGTAGCGTGTCGATCGCGATCACATCGACTTTGGAACCATTTCCCACGCCGCATCGTCACCTCGTCCTTTGCCGGTGTTCGCAATCCGTAGTCCCTGCTTTGAGTTGCAAATATTAGCAATGTAACCAGTATCAAATACCAGTGCTCTGCGAGCTCTAGTAAGGTACACATCAATAACATGTATATCACATATACCTTTGTTCACCTTGCCATCCTTCTTATCCGCCAAATACTTGGGGCAGTTCCGCTTCCAAAGGACCAGTCCGCTTGCAGAGAAGCACTCGATTTCAGGTTTAGGGCCGACTTGGGTTTCTTCTCCTGAGCAGCAACTTGCTTGCTGTTCTTCTTGAGATTCCTTCTTCTTCCCTTTGCCTTTCTTCTTGAAACTAGTGGTCTTATTGACCATCAACACTTGATGCTCCTTCTTGATTTCTACCTCCGCAGCCTTTAGCATTGCGAAGAGCTCGAGCATAGTCTTTACTAACCCTTGCATATTATAGTTCATCACGAAGCCTTTGTAGCTTGGTGGCGTTGATTGAAGAATTCATCAATGACACAATCATCCGGAAGATTAACTCCCAATTGTGTCAAGTGATTGTAGTACCCGGACATTACGAGTATATGCTCACTAATGTAACTATTCTCCTCCATCTTGCAGCTATAGAACTTATTGGAGATCTCATATCTCTCAATCCGGGCATTCTGTTGAATATTAACTTCAACTCTGGAACATCTCATATGCTCCATGACGCTCAAAACGCCGTTGAAGTCCCGGTTCTAAGCCGTAAAGCATGGCACACTCGAACTATAGAGTAGTCATCAGCTTTGCTCGCCAGACGCTCATAACATCTGGCGTTGCTCCAAAGAAGAGGCTGCACCTAGCGGTGCATCCAGACGTAGCTCTTACGTGCAGCAATGAGGATGATCCTCGTTACGGACCCGATCCGTGTAATTGCTACCATCATCTTTCAACTTTGCTTTCTCAAGGAACGCATTAAAATTCAACGGAACAACAGCACGAGCCATCTATCTACAATCAAACATAAACAAGCAAGATACTATCAGGTACTAAGTTCATGATAAATTTTTTTTAGTTCAATTAATCATATTACTTAAGAACTCCCACTTAGAAAAACATCTCTCTAGTCATCCAAGTGATCACGTGATCCAAATCAACTAAACCATAACCGATCATCACGTGAAATGGAGTAGTTTTCAATGGTGAACATCTTATGTTGATCATATCTACTATATGATTCACGCTCGACCTTTCGGTCTCCGTGTTCCGAGGCCATATCTGCATATGCTAGGCTCGTCAAGTATAACCCGAGTATTCTGCGTGTGCAAAACTGGCTTGCACCCGTTGTAGATGGACGAGAGCTTATCACACCCGATCATCACGTGGTGTCCGGGCACGATTTAACTTTGGCAACGGTGCATACCGGGAGAACACTTCTTGATAATTTAGTGAGAGATCATCTTATAATGCTACCGTCAATCAAAACAAGATAAGATGCATAAAAGGATAAACATCACATGCAAATCAATATAAGTGATATGATATGGTCATCATCATCTTGTGCTTCACGATCTCCATCTTGCAGCACCACCATGATCACCATCGCCACCGCGCGACACCTTGATCTCCATCACAGCATCGTTGTCGCCTCGCCAAACTTATGCTATTACGACTATCGCTACCGCTTAGTGATAAAGTAAAGCATTACAGAGGCGATTGCATTGCATACAATAAAGCGACAACCATATGGCTCTCGCCATTGCCGATAACTTCGGTTACAAAACATGATCATCTCATACAATAAAATATAGCATCACATCTTGACCATATCACATCACAACATGCCCTGCAAAAACAAGTTAGACGTCCTCTACTTTGTTGTTGCAAATTTTACGTGGCTGCTACGGGCTTAAGCAAGAACCAGTCTCACCTACGCATCAAAACCACAACGATATTTCGTCAAATAGACTCCGTTTTAACCTTCTCAAGGACCGGGCGTAGCCACACTCGGTTCAACTAAAGTGAGAGAGACAGGCACCCACCAGTCACCTTTAAGCAACGAGTGCTCGCAGCGGTGAAACCAGTCTCGCATAAGCGTACGCGTAATGTCGGTCTGGGCCGCTTCATCTCACAATACCGCTGAACCAAAGTATGACATGCTGGTAGGTAGTATGACTTGTATCGCCCACAACTCACTTGTGTTCTACTCGTGCAAAACATCAAACCATAGAAAAACCTGGCTCGATACCACTGTGGGGAACGAGTAATTTCAAAATTTTCCTACGCACACGCAAGATCATGGTGATGTATAGCAACGAGAGGGGAGAGTGTTGTCTACATACCCTTGTAGACCAAGCGAAGCGATCACAACGTAGAGGAAGTAGTCGACGTTCTCCTCGCGATCCGATCGATCCCGGCGCCGTTACTCGACGCCCGAGTTCTTGACACACGTACAGCTCGATGACGTCCCTCAGACTCGATCCAGCCGAGTGTCGAGGGAGAGTTCCACAAGACGACGGCGCAGGACGATCTTGATGTTTCACGGGCGCAGGGCTTCGCTTAAGCTTCGCGACAGTATAACCGAGGTGGAATATGGTGGAGGGGGCACCGACACGGCTAAGGAACGATCTCACGATCAACTTGTGTGTTCTTAGGTGCCCCCTGCCCCGTGATATAAAGGAGCCAGGGGGGGGGCGGCCGGCCAAGCTAGGGCGCCAAGGAGTCCTACTCCCTCCGAGTAGGATTCCCCAATCCTAGTTGGACTAGGATTCCTGGGGGGGGAAAGAGAGAGGGGCGGCCCCTTCTCCTAGTCCTAGTAGGACTAGGGAAGGGGAGGCGTGCCAGCCTGGGCTGCCCTCCTCCTTTCCACTAAGGCCCATCGAGGCCCATTTACCTCCGGGGTTCCAGTAACCTCCAGTACTCAGTAAATTCCGTTTTCGCCCGAACCATTCCGAACTCCAAACATAGGCTTCCAATATATCAATCTTTATGTCTCGACCATTCCGAGACTCCTCGTCATGTCCGTGATCACATCCGGACTCAACTTCTTCGGTACATCAAAATACATAAACTCATAACAACCGCCATCGAAACCTTAAGCGTGCGGACCCTACGGTTCGAGAACAATGTAGACATGACCTAGAACCATTCACGGTCAATAACCAACAGCGGACCTGGATGCCCATATTGGTTCCTACATATTCTACGAAGATCTTTGTCGGTCAGACCGCATAACAACATACGTTGTTCCCTTTGTCATCGGTATGTTACTTGCCCGAGATTCGATCGTCGGTATCCAATACCTAGTTCAATCCGTTACGCAAGTCTCTTTACTCGTTCCGTAATACATCATCTCACAACTAACTCATTAGTTGTAGTGCTTGCAAGGCTTAAGTGATGTGCATTACCGAGAGGGCCCAGAGATACCTCTCCGACAATCGGAGTGACAAAACCTAATCTCAAATACGCCAACCCAACATTTGCCTTTGGAGACACCTGTAGTACTCCTTTATAATCACCCGATTACGTTAGACGTTTGGTAGCACCAAAGTGTTCCTCCGTAAACGGAGTTGCATAATCTCATAGTTACAGGAACATGTATATGTCATGGATAAAAGCAGAGCAACATACTAAACGATCGTGTGCTAAGCTAAGGAATGGGTCATGTCAATCAGATCATTCTACTAATGATGTGACCTCGTTAATCAAATAACAACTCTTTGTTCATGGTCGGAAACATAACCATCTTTGATTAACAAGCCAGTCTAGTAGAGGCATACTAGTGACATATTGTTTTGTCTATGCATTCACACATGTATCATGTTTCCGGTTAATACAATTCTAGCATGAATGATAAACATTTATCATGAAATAAGGAAATAAATAATAACTTTATTATTGCCTCTAGGGCATATTTCCTTCATCCAAAACCTTACACTACAGAATGGACTATTACATTGACCATCTTAACATTCGGAGCCAGAAGAAAGCAACACACCTGAGACCTTGTCCTCCCACCAGTAGATGAACCAGAGGTTGGCCCCCTGCTTGTCCATCTTGTAGAGCTCGTACCAGTGCTCGGCCACCCTCGATCTGAGCGCTCCGAACCCGGTTGCCAACACGACACCTGCAAGCAAGGCAGTAAGCTACGGATCACAACAATATGCATCAGATGGCAACAATAACATCAACAAGTACAAATAGCAGCATCTCAATCACTGTATAATCAATCAGTAAGAACAAATAGCAGCAGCAAGCATTCTCTCAATCACAGACTACACTAATCAGCACCCCTCTCTCTCAATCTATCTCATAATCAGCACCCCTCTCTCTCTCAAGCATTCTCTCAATTCTGAGTTCACTTGTTAATTGGCTAGTTGAGTTCTACTGATAACCTACACAACAACTAAAACTGTGCTGCTATATATATATACACCAACAATGTGTAAGGCAAGACCATGGCAGGGATCTAGTTCTCACCCAGCAGAGTCCCTTTGGAGCCGACCAGCTCCCCACGCAAGCAGATTCCGGATGCAATCCAAGTCCCTGCTGCGAGCCGCCAAATGCAACGACGTGCTACCAGGGAAGCTGCAGCAGCAACACATGAAGATCAGCATTTTGCGCATTCAAAACAACCAATGGAGCTGATCCCCCAAACTAGCTAACATGGCAGCAGCAGCAAAGTATGGCAGAGGAGAAATAACATGTTTAAATCGGGAAGAGAAAAGACTGACCCGAACAGAGAGAGGGAAGGGAAGGGATGGCCTGCACGGCCGCCATGGCGATCTCCTGCTCCTCCTTGACACACACTCGCAGCTAGCACCTTTCATGGCGATGGTGATTGCCTGCACAAATCAACCACACGAATCAGATCAACAAATCAACCGCATGAAGGAGGAGGAGAAGAATATAAGGGGAGGGGAGGAGGATGGAGGGCGTACGTACATACCACCTCATCTACGTGCTGCAGCCCGTCGCCGGCGTCGAGGATCAGCAACCTTGACTCCCCGCCGAGAGAGAGAAGGTGGTCGCCCCATCCATCCATCCATGTGGATGGGTGGGCGTGGGGCTAGGGTTTCATCCGCATCCATCCATACATCTATCAATCCATGTGTCGGTTGGAGTCGGGCCTCCATGGCCGGCCGGCCTCCCTCTGCGATGACGACGGGTGCGCCGGTGCCGCTGTGGATCTGCGGTCGCTCCGCTCGATCTGGCCTTCCCTTCCGTCCCTTGGGAGAGGGAGAGAAGGTGAGGTTCGCAGGAACGGCGGCGCTGGCGGGAGAGGAGGCCACCGGAGTTGGATGCGGCATTGGAGGGATAGGAAGCCGCCGGAGTTGGGGCTGGGGATGGGGAGGAGATGAGGACGAGGGAGGAGACAGGCGACGGCGGGTGGGTTCTGGGGAGAGGGGGGGAGAGATCTGGATGGAGCGAGGAGAGGGGGCTGCTAGGGTTTGGGTTGGGGGAGAGAGACCCGAGAGGTGAGTGAGAGCCGTTGGGGGAGAGATATGCATTGGAGTGATCCATGGGAAGAGCCCTGATTGGTTCAGAAATTTTATGATTTAAAATAGTTTTTAAGTACTAGTAAGCATGCACGTGCAACGCACGTATAGTAACAATAGAAAGAAATTTTCTCCGTCATCCTAATCAGGACACAATTGTTTCAATAAAATGAATAAGTGCAATAATGTAGCACAAATCTTAGTTTGAACTTCCCACCAAAAAAAACTTAATTTGAACTGAATATAGCTTTGCATGTATAGTTCTTTTCATATGAGCACCATACCTCGTATCAAATATGCACATACAATGGATTTCTCAACCATGCAGATTTAATAAAAACACATTACATACAACAGCACCGTAGTCAATTTCATCCCACAAATGACAGTCAAGTAAACAATAAATTATGAAATTAAGTTAGACATTGAGCATATTACATCTATATTCATAACTCCATCCTTTACGGAAGCAACAAACCATGTGTAATTAACTTTCCTATATAAAAACCCTGTATTTTAAGCCTGATCATATCTTTATCGATGCTATGTAACTCCAGTGTAATCCAATAAATCAGAAACTGTCAAAGCATCAATAAATGGGGCACACAATTAACAACGCAAAGATGCACCACCATGTATCACAAGCTATACATACAACTTTTGCTACCATGACTTTGTGTAACCAAACAATGAATAGTAACCACAACAATCTTTTGATACATTCAGTATGGAGCTAACGTAATCATGAAGCTCCCCATGCCCTATTACCAATGAATCACCTCATGTCCTTATAATGCTGCGAGGAAATCCTGCACCTAAAAATTGTTGTGTATTAAAAGAAAAGGTGTATGCTCTAAAATGGAACATAGAAAAGAATAAGTAAATTAAGCATGAGTGGTGTGTATGTCCGATATATGTGAAGGCCTCCTTGAATCCTGACTCACACATGCTAAGCACAAGTTGGAGGCGTAATAATCTCCTCATCTAAACAAGGCACTATATTCCTTTTATATGACAAGTATTTAAGAACATGAATTGATTTCATTCTTGTAGGTAAAATCTTATCAAGGCAACACTAATTTTTTTTTGTTGAGCCGATTAGCAGATAAAACCTGGTCTTATAAGCAATAAGCAATAATAAAAATAATCAAGCATGCAGTATTTCTGTACAAGAAAAGTTTAGCAAGCTTGGAGGATTCGCTCTACTACCTCAATAACAGCGAGTTGAGCTAAACATGACAGTAATGCAGTAGGACGAGAATCGGATAAAAAGAACATATGGTACTAAGGTTAGTAAAATTCATAAAGATCCAATATAATTGTAGTGCTATACAAAAACTCGGAGGTGATCGACAGGTCATGGTTGCGGGTGTCCATTGTCGTTGGCATGTTTTTTTTCCTTTCTTGCCTTCGCACGATCTACGCCTTATTCGTCATGTCATGTCACCAACTCACTATTGTAGAATTGTTGAGTTCAATTTCGACTAATCTGAATACCTCATCCACCATTGGATGCTTGTTCTTAAACATCATATCATTGCAATGTAACCAAAGATGTGTTCGTGTCATTTAGATGAACATACATTGTGAGCCTAACAACATAGCATCCACACAAAATGCGAAAGCATGCCCTTGCATATCTCAATAAATACATAATCAATTTTCACCACGGAAGTCTTTCTTTCTATAAGTACAAAAGAAATAAAGAGAATACTACAATATATCATCCCTCGTGTTCAAATTGTTTTGTCCCTCCACCATAAAATAAACTATGTATGCCTTACTATGTATATCATCTAAGTATGGCAGGATGAGCCATCAAGACAACTCTAACCAGCCAATAGTCAAGTTTAGCTTATACTCCCTCCGTTCCTAAATATGTCTTTTAGAGATTTCAAATGGACTACCACATACGTATGTATATAGACATATTTTAGGGTATAGATTCACTCATTTTGCTCCGTATGTAGTCACATGTTGAAATCTCTAGAAAGACCTATATTTAGGAACGGAGGGAGTAACATTCAGTGAAATTAAATACTCCCCGTATTTCTTTTAAATGAGTACTTGTATATATGAGAAAAGCATCATTACAGTTGTATGCTTGTTGAGACTGGGTTTCTCTTTTCATGCTGGGTGTGGAGTGGGTCGAACTGGGATAGACAAAAAATACGGAGGTGAGGACGCATGGATAGCGGATGAAAGGAGCGAAACAAGGTGAAGCGAAATACAGAATGTTGTGTGTGTTTTAGGTATTAGAGATTACAAATTGGGCATCAAGTGACCCAGGCTTTTAGCACTAAGCACATACGTACAAAGATTGTGACAGTGAGTAAACATACCAGCTGCATTTCTTCGAAATTCATGCATATGAACATAACAAAGTGAGTTTCGAGGAAAAAACTCGATGTACCATATACATGTTTTCTCACAACTTGCTAGATTTGTCCACCACCACCCTTGGACCACATAAGTCATAACCACAATTTCCTCGCAAACTCTGAATCGCCAATCGAAACTATCAAGTCGAGAAACACAAGAGGACGCAAGGGCAATGAGCCAATGAAACCGCCATTCATGAAAATCAAGTAGAGCGCGATTTACCTTGAACAGATGCCCTTGAAATAGCTCTTCCGTAGGCCCAAATAACCTTGTTGTCATTTAAAATAATTGCAATGCAAAAAATTGTAGAGATTATTTTTGCAATGCAATAGAAATGACCATATATTCATAATAGTAGCAAAACAGCAGAATCTGCACAAGCAGAGGGAAACAACACTCCCTGACTGTGTCTTCTCCATCGAGTGAACACCTCTCCCAAGATCCTCGCTACCTACCCCCGAGCTCATCAGACGCTGCATACCCTATGATCTTTCGGTCATCTCGCTCTCTCACGCATTAAACACAGCAGCAAGCAATCCTCCCCGCTCTCCCGCAATCCGCATAAAATAACAAATAGCAGCCACAGGCAAAGGAACATCAGCAGCAGTCAAACAAATAGCAGCGGCATCTCCGACTAACAGCAGTAGCATTTACCTGAATGATGGTGCCTGATGGATGTCGAACATGGATCGCGTCTTGCAGGTGGATGGACTGCGCGGCAAGGTGGCTACCGACCCGATGCCAGCGGCGCACGAAGTGGCGGACGGGCGGACGACCACCCGGACCAGACACGGATCGGGGGCATGGCCCTCAGGATGGCGGACTGTCAGGGCCGGCGATGCGCAGATCTGACCATGGGCGAGGAGGCCGTCGACCAAGAGAAACATATGGACAGCCATCTAATCCCGCAAGCCATGGCGTCAATGGTGACATGGAGTTCGTGGTCGACGCCTCCAGGCCAGAGACGGCGTGCTCGACCCATGGCTGAGGACGGTGGCCGGCAGCAGGAAGTTGGAGGTGGAGGAGGCTGGGGGTGGCACCGGGAAGATTGGGGGCAGGTGGGGAGTGGGAGGATCGGCGTCGTCTCATCCCTGCGGCGGCAGCTCGGGCGATTGGTTTCTTTTTTTCTTCGCATTGCGTGATTGTAGGGGTTGTGGAACGTGGAGTTGGCATTTTTCTCTCCGGTGGTCGAGTACGGTCAGCCAACTTAAATTACTAAGTGCACACAAAGAATGCATTAGATTAAAACTGACAGTTAGATTAAGTTTAGCGGACCTAATCCTGCGGTGGTAATTAGTCGGTGTACGTTTTGTGGGTGTGTTTAGAGAAGATAATGTTGGATCTTTTATAAGTAGTAGAGACTAAATCTATGAGGTTTTGTGAAGCATCTATCAAAAATATTTTGCAAAACGGCACAACTAGATTTATCACTCAAGTTAGACCACATTTTAGGGATGATCACAAATTTGCATGCATTTTTATCTTTCTAGCTTTTTAAATCATTTTTTGAGTGACCAAAATGAGTTTTTTTGAAGGACCTACCATATATTTGTTGCAAAATTGGACCAAATCAATTTTATGAAATAATAGGACATATTTAATGCACAATTGACCAAATGGTTCGGTGTCAAAAGTTTTGATCCACCTCTCGTGAAAAAGACAAATTTCCGTCGATTCAGTTGGAAGCGGGTCAAATTTGAACTGTAGGTACCTCATAGTTTGCTCTTAATTTTTTCCAAAAATCATTTCTAGGTACATAAGTATCTATTTAATCAAAGAAACACCAAAAAATTTCCAAGATTCAACCACTAGCTAGGAACGGTCATGTCCGCCGTTTTGACCGCCTTTTGAAACGGGCATAAACAATTCAAAAAAAATCAAAAAATTGGAAAACCTTCGCATTGTGTCACTATATGTGACCAAGTTACCAGCAAAAATTATAAACTTGTAATACAGCGATTATTTTAAAAAAGTGTTCTCAGAAACAAGCTATCAAGTGTGAAGATGCATGGCTTTCAACCCAAATGCTCAATCTTATGGCCACATTCATGACATAGTTTGTTCAAATGATATCATATTGTGCACAAGGGTACATATTTGAATGAAAAACAATGTTGCCTAAGGAAGTTTTCATTTTCTTTGGACGAAAATTTCATTTTCCATTTTTCGAGTGCCCAAAATAAGTTTTTTGTGAAGGACCCACCATATATTTGTTGCAAAATTGAACCAAATCAATTTTCTAAAATACTAGGACATATTTAATGCACAATTTACCAAATAGTTGGGTGTCAAAAGTTTTGATCCACCACTCATGAAAAAGATAAATTTCCGTTGATTCGGTTGGAAACGGGTCAAATTTGAACTGTAGCTACCTCATAGTTTGCTCTTAATTTTTTTTTCAAAAATCATTTCTAGGTACATAAGTATCTATTTAATCAGATAAACACCAAAAAAATTCCAAGATTCAACCACTAGCTAGGAACGGTCATGCCCGTCGTTTTGACCGCATTTTGAAACGGGCATAAAAAATTCAAAAAAAATCAAAAAATTGGAAAACCTTCGCATTGTGTCATTATATGTGACCAAGTTATCAGAACAAATTATAAACTTATAATACGGTGATTATTTTAAAAAAGTTCTCATAAACGAGCTATCAAATGTGAAGATGCATGGCTTTCAACCCAAATGCTCAATCTTATGGCCACATTCATGGCATAGTTTGCTAAAATGATCTCATATTGTGCACAAGGGTACATATTGGAATGACAAACAATGTTGCCTAAGGAATTTTTCATTTTCTTTGGACGGAAATTTCATTTTCCATTTTTCGAGTGCCCAAAGTGAGCTTTTTTGTGAAGGACCTACCAAATATTTGTTGCAAAATTATACCAAATCAAATTTCTAAAATACTAGGACATATCTAATGCACAATTGACCAAATCGTTCGGTGTGAAAAGTTTCGATCCACCTCTCGTGAAAAAGACAAATTTCCGTCGATTCAGTTGGAAGCGGGTCAAATTTGAACTACAATTGCCTCATAGTTTGCTCTTTATTTTTTACAAAAATCATTTCTAGGTACATAAGTATCTATTTAATCAGAAATACATGGTTTGGTGGCGATGCATCGAGGTTTGGACAGTGGCCGAGGGCCCCAACTCTAGAGCGCCAGAATCAAGATGCCCGCCAAGATGGTCACCGTGATGACCATGGGCGTTTCCATGCGTTCTAGGCAGCCTAGGCATGTCTAGTGGGTTTGTCACTCCCCAGGTTGGTGCTAGGAAGAAAATTACAACATAAGATTATCACGAGGAGACCGAACTATGCTCAAACATGAATTAGCAGCCAAGTGTTTGATTAACGGTACGGGAAATGCACATGGCTAATGGGCGTGAGTTTTGGCTGAGGATGATCAGTTACTAGGAAGACTGTCTTCACAAATTTTCAGCTCGAAAGGAGGAGCCTAGGTGGTACTTGATTTGCAAAGTACCACACTGGACATAAATACGAATGTTGAAGCTGGGCTCAAAACAATGAATGGATTGAGCTGAAATTTGGTGGAAGATGGTTATTTGGGAATAGGAAAGCATTGTAGAAAATGGATACCATTTGGACATGCCAAAGTGGACTTCCTTCACATTGCTCTTCTTTGGACAGAAACTTGGGAAAATTAGTGAGAGAAATTGGCTAAATGAAATGAGCTCAAATTTGGTGTAGGTAAGTTACATAGGCATATAGAATATGTGGCAAAAATTCAACTCATTAGGATATGCATAGCTAGTACTTCTTTCACAAAGGTTCTAGGTGGACAAAAACTTTGGAAATTTGCCGAGGAAGATTTATTGGGCAAATGGAGCTGAATTTTGTCATGAGGCAATGATTTGGATAGGAAGTGCCCAAAAATTTTGAGGGCAACCAGGAATATATAAATAGCACTTCCTTCACAATGCTCTTCTCTGGACAAAAACTTCAGAAAATTAGTGAGAGAAATTGGCTAAATGAATTGAGCTCAAATTTAGTGTAGGTAAGTTACATAGGCATATAGAATATGTGGCAAAAATTCAACTCATTAGGATATGCATAGCTAGTACTTCTTTCACAAAGGTTCTAGGTGGACAAAAACTTTGGAAATTTGCCGAGGAAAATTTACTGGGCAAATGGAGCTAAATTTTGTCATGAGGCAATGATTTGGATAGGAAATAGTGCCCAAAATATTTGAGGGCAATCAAGAATATATAAATAGCACTTCCTTCACAAAGTGTTGTTCGAATGTAATAGGAAAATGAATATTGTTGAATTATTTTGAACTAGTCAAGGAAGGTTTTTACATATTTGACGAAGATATGACCCAAAGAATTTATGAGTTTTTTGGGAATTTTGGGAATGATGAAATATAGGTTACTTCACAACCTAGGGCAAAAATTGAAACATGGACATGACACATAGGCAAAACTGATGAGGTGGCGCCTAGTCATAGCAACCCATCACAATTTACAAGTTTATGACCATCTATATTGGTCGTGATCAGCTAGAAATAAGGCAGCGGGCTAGTGCTATCTGCTTTATGACCATTTTGTGTAAGGAAATTCCGACCTTTCTGACCAAAATGGTCGTTATAGTTCAGGGTTTGGAGCCCCCCGAACAGCTTTTGACCAATTGGTCTCAAATGGTCGTAGATTTATGAACAAGTTGACATATTTCTTATAGTGATCATGACTTGATCCAGGAGGTCCATCCTGTTTTGACTTTTGACTTGTCCCAGCCATCTATTTTCTGTTGCGTATATAAAGGACAAACAATGAGCATCATCATAAAAAAAATGATGCTGAAAAAAACTTTATTTCATCCAATAAAGTCATGTGACTAAATTCCTACTAAACTAAGCAAAAAGCAATTTACAAAAGTAGACAATGAAAGGGTTGTAAACTATCTGAATTTCACTATGTTACAACATTAATACAAACTTAAGTAACATTACTACGAGGAGCAAAAAAAATCTGTTACACATCAGGCATATGAAAAAGACACATATCGTGACTACTAGGCAACAGATGAGGGCAATGTCAAGCAACTGACCCGCAAAACTTGAGCAAGCCTGGCATTGCACAAATGCACTAGGCAACAGCTAGGGCATGTCAGGCAACTGACTCACTGAACTTGAGCAAGGCTGACAACTGAATCACAAAACTTAAGCAAAGACAGATCTGTAACAATCATGAGCATCGTAACCCCAGGACCCAACCTCATACACACACTTCAAAAAAGCCTACAGCACCAAACATTGCCTTGTTCAAACACAAATATACATTTGTTGCAATGTAAAAGAAAAAGGTACTAGCTAGGCGACATATGAGCAGTTGTTGGGCAAGTCAAATCACAAAAAAATACAAAAAAAAGTATGTTTAGCAGATCTACAACCAATTGCACGATAACATCTCCCTCCCTCTCACTCCACACACCATGACACCTGCAGAGCATCTTCAATTTGGCAACCCTTTGAATCATATCTCACCAGTACCCAAACCAAAACTAACAAGTGCCTAATCCATTCCTAAACAGTTAACCTATCCATTAGGCATCAGTTAATCTCTACAAGGACAACAGTACTCATCGATTTTCGACCAAAACGCGGTGGATCTGACAAGCCTACGAAATGGGATCGATGAACTCACCTGGTAGGTTTTGCTCACGGCGATTCTGCCCCTCCGCGCCAACAACACTGCGAAGGCGCACGCTTCATTCCTCCTCGGCCGCGTCTCCGGTACTGCAGTGCCTTCCGCCCCTGACTGCTGCTACCACAGAGGTCGCTGGTGTGCTGCGGGTGTAGTTGTATGGCCACGATCGCCGCACCGACGCGCCTCTGGTCGCTTAACCCCTCCCTTCACGAAGCATAGGCTACCCCCTTCCTACTCCGGCAGAAAGACGGCCGCCGTCGGTTGCTCAGGATATTTTGGGGGATTTGGAATGGGATCTGCTCCCTGGGCAGTTTGTGTAGGAGCGATAATGGGGGAGTTTTCAAAATGGGGAGACGGAAGTGGGCAGGGGAGAAGAAGTGGAGGGACCCGCAACCGCCTAAACACCCAACGGGCCTCGCCCCAGACGCGACGACCATGCGACACCTGGCGTGTGCATCGATATATAACGGACCGCGCTTAACCTGGGAGTCGCGCTGTCCACGCGATGCGGATCGGACGACGTGGACGCGTGTGTGCTCGGTAAGTCAAACGAGCACAGCTGCACTTTTTAAATTTTATTAGGTAGACACATTCATTTATTTTGAGACCTTGGAGGGAGTATTTGGAAAGGAGAAAGAGAGCCCAAGCCATATTTTGGGGTCATGAATAATCGGGCCGGTTATTTCCGTTGTGGCTCGGACGGTCCGACCCACCACATTCCAGTCCCACAGCCCGCACCAAATCCCCGCAGACCAAAACCCCGTCGTCCTCCTCCGTCCTCCTCCTCCCTCCCTCCCTCCCCTCCCCTCCAATTCGAAGGAGCACACGGGGCCCTAGCGACCGATGCAGCCGGGCGGCGGCCGCTGGTGTGCTGCGGGTGTAGTTGTATGGCCACGGTCGTCGCACCGACGCGCCTCTAGTCGCTTAACCCCTCCCTTCACGAAGCATAGGCTACCCCCTTCCTACTCCGGCAGAAAGGCGGCCACCGTCGGTTGCTCGGGATATTTTGGGGGATTTGGAATGGGATATGCTCCCTGGGCAGTTTGTGTAGGAGCAATAATGGGGGAGGTTTCGGAATGGGGAGACGGAAGTGGGCAGGGGAGAAGAAGTGGAGGGACCCGCAACCCTAAACACCCAACGGGCCTCGCCCCAGACGTGACGACCAGGCGACACCTGGCGCGTGCATCGATAACGGCTAATTTTTTTTTAAATAATACATTATTTTATTAATTTACAAAAATATTACGCTGATATAATATTTTTCGAAAATATTATCCAATCGGCCCACAGCAGGCCGGCTGGTTTCCTATCGGCTTGCTGTACGCCGTTTGGGTTGTCGGCCAGCAGATCCAAGTCCAGTCGGCCAACTGCTGGCCGATAAGGTCCAGTCGGCCTGCTGTGGGCCGGCAGGAACTAATTGGCCAGCTGTGGGCCGACAGGGACTAATTGGCCTGCTGTAGGCCGACTGTGAAGGAAATATGCCCTAGAGGCAATAATAAAGTTATTATTTATTTCCTTATTTCATGATAAATGTTTATCATTCATGCTAGAATTGTATTAACCGGAAACATGATACATGTGTGAATGCATAGACAAACAATATGTCACTAGTATGCCTCTACTAGACTAGCTTGTTAATCAAAGATGGTTATGTTTCCTAACCATGAACAAAGAGTTGTTATTTGATTAACAAGGTCACATCATTAGTAGAATGATCTGATTGACATGACCCATTCCATTAGCTTAGCACACGATCGTTTAGTATGTTGCTACTGCTTTTATCCATGACATATACATGTTCCTATAACTATGAGATTATGCAACTCCTGTTTACGGAGGAACACTTTGGTGCTACCAAACGTCACAACGAATCGGGTGATTATAAAGGAGTACTACAGGTGTCTCCAAAGGCGATATTGGGTTGGCGATTTGAGATTAGGTTTTGTCACTCCGATTGTCGGAGAGGTATCTCTGGGCCCTCTAGGTAATACACATCATCAAGCCTTGCAAGCATTACAACTAATGAGTTAGCTGTGAGATGATGTATTACGGAACGAGTAAAGAGACTTGCCGTAACGAGATTGAACTAGGTATTGATACCGACGATCGAATCTCGCAAGTAACATACCGATGACAAAGGGAACAACGATGTTATGCGGTCTCGACCGATAAAGATCTTCAGAGAATATGTAGGAACCAATATGGGCATCCAGGTCCCGCTTATTTTTATTGACCGAGACGGTCTCGGTCATGTCTACATTGTTCACGAACCGTAGGGTCCGCACGCTAAGGTTTCGATGACGGTTATATTATGAGTTTATGTATTTTGATGTACCAAGGAGTTCGAGTCCGGATGTGATCACGGACATGACGAGGAGTCTCAAATGATCGAGACATAAAGATTGATATATTGAAGCCTATATTTGAGTTCGTAATGGTTCCGGGTGAAATCGGGATTTTTAGGAACACCGGGGTTACGGAACCTCCCGGGGTTATTGGGCCTTAGTGGGCCATGAGGGAGAAGAGGAGGGCGGCCGGGGCAGGCGCGCCCCTCCCCTAGTCCGAATAGGACAAGGAGGGGGCGCGCCTTCCTTCTTCCCCTCCCCAATCCTACTCCAACTAGGAAGGGGGAGTCCTACTCCGGTGGGAGTAGGACTCCTCCAGCGCCTCCTCTAGGCGGCCGCACCCCTTGCTCCTTTATATACGGGCAGGGGGCACCCTAGAACACACAAGTTTGATCTACGGATCGCTCCTTAGCCGTGCGGTGCCCCCTCCACCATATTCCACCTCGGTCATATCGTCGCAAGCTTAGGCGAAGCTCTGCCGGTAGAACATCAAGATCGCCACCACGCCGTCGGCCGACGAAACTCTCCTCCCCGGCTCTACTGGATTGGAGCCCGAGGAGCGCCATCGAGCTGTACGTGTGTCAAGAACTCGGGGCGCCGGAGTGTGGCGCCGGATCGGTCGGATCGCGAGGAGAACGACGACTACTTCCTCTACGTTGTGATCGCTTCCACTTCGGTCTCACGAGGGTACGTGAGACAACACTCTCCCCTCGTTGCTATACATCACCATGATCTTGCGTGTGCGAGGAAAATTTTGAAATTACTACGCTCCCCAACAAGGGCATCCGAGCCTAGGTTTTTATGGTTTGATGTTTTGCACGAGTAGAACACAAGTGAGTTGTGGGCGATACAAGTCATACTACCTACCAGCATGTCATACTTTGGTTCAGCGGTATTGTGAGATGAAGCGCCCGACCGACATTACGCCAGACGCTTACGCGAGACTGGTTTCACCGCCACGAGCACTCGTTGCTTAAAGGTGACCGGCGGGTGTCTGCTCTCTCACTTTAGTTGAACCGAGTGTGGCTATGCCCGGTCCTTGAGAAGGTTAAAACGGAGTCTATTTGACGAAGTATCGCTGTGGTTTTGATGCGAGGTGAGATTGGTTCTTGCTTAAGCCCGTAGCAGCCACGTAAAATTTGCAACAACAAAGTAGAGGACGCCTAACTTGTTTTTGCAGGGCATGTTGTGATGTGATATGGTCAAGACGTGATGCTATATTTTATTGTATGAGATGATCATGTTTTGTAACCGGTTATCGGCAATCGCAGGAGCCATATGGTTGTCGCTTATTGTATGAAATGCATCGCTTCTGTAATGCTTTACTTTATCACTAAGCGGTAGCGATAGTCGAGAAGCATTAGATTGGCGAGACGACAACGATGCTACGATGGAGATCAAGGTGTCGCGCGGTGACGATGGTGATCATGGTGGTGCTGCAGAGATGGAGATCACGAAGCACAAGATGATGATGACCATATCATATCACTTATATTGATTTGCATGTGATGTTTATCTTTTATGCGTCTTATCTTGCTTTGATTGACGGTAGCATTATAAGATGATCTCTCACTAAATTATCAAGAAGTGTTCTCCCGAGTATGCACCGCTGCCAAAGTTCGTCGTGCCTGCACACCACGTGATGATCGGGTGTGATAAGCTCTCACGTCCATCTACAACGGGTGCAAGCCAGTTTTGCACATGCAGAATACTCAGGTTATACTTGACGAGCCTAGCATATGCAGATATGGCATCGGAACACGGAGACCGAAAGGTCGAGCGTGAATCATATAGTAGATATGATCAACATAAGATGTTCACCATTGAAAACTACTCCATTTCACGTGATGATCGGTTATGGTTTAGTTGATTTGGATCACGTGATCATTTAGATGACTAGAGAGATGTCTGTCTAAGTGGGAGTTCTTAAGTAATATGATTAATTGAACTTAAATTTATCATGAACTTAGTACCGATAGTATCTTGCTTGTTTATGTTTGTTTGTAGATAGATGGCTCGTCTTTGTTGTTCCGATGAATTTTAATGCGTTCCTTGAGAAAGCAAAGTTGAAAGATGATGGTAGCAATTACACGGATCGGGTCCGTGAATTTGAGGATTATCCTCATTGCTGCACGTAAGAGTTACGCCCTGGATGCACCGCTAGGTGCCGTGCCTCTTCGCAGAGCAACACCAGATGTTGTGAACATCCGCGAGCAAAGTCGATGACTACTCTATAGTTCAAGTGTGCCATGCTTTACGGCTTAGAACCGGACTTCAACGACGTTTTGAACGTCATGGAGCATATGAGATGTTTCAGAGTTGAAGTTGATATTCCAACAGTAATGCCCGGATTGAGAGATATGAAGTCTCCAATAAGTTCTATAGCTGCAAGATGGAGGAGAATAGTTCGTTAGTGAGCACATACTCGTAATGTCCGGGTACTACAATCACTTGACAATTGGGAGTTAATCTTCCGGATGATTGTGTCATTGATGAATTCTTCAATCACCGCCACCAAGCTACAAAGGCTTCGTGATGAACTATAATATGCAAGGGTTAGTAAAGACTATACCGAGCTCTTCGCAATGCTAAAGGCTGCGGAGGTAGAAATCAAGAAGGAGCATCAAGTGTTGATGGTCAATAAGACCACTACTTTCAAGAAGAAAGGCAAAGGGAAGAAGAAGGAACTTCAAGAAGAACAGCAAGCAAGTTGCTGCTCAGAGAAGAAACCCAAGTCTGGACCCAAACCTGAAATCGAGTGCTTCTACCGCAAGCGACTAGTCACCGAAGCGGAACTGCCCCAAGTATTTGGCGGATAAGAAGGATGGCAAGGTGAACAAAGGTATATGTGATATACATGTTATTGATGTGTACCTTACTAGAGCTCGCAGAGCACTGGTATTTGATATCTGGTTCTCTGCTAATATTTGCAACTCAAACAGGACTACGGATTGCTTAACACCGCAAAGGACGAGGTGACGGCGCGTGGGAAATGGTTCCAAAGTCGATGTGATCGCGGTCGGCACGCTACCTCTACATCTACCTTCGGATTAGTTTTAGACCTAAATAATTGTTATTTGGTGCTGCGTTGAGCATGAACATTATATCTGGATCTTGTTTGATGCGAGACGGTTATTCATTTAAATCGAGAATAATG